>DWEM01003149.1:0-11066 GCA_018245935.1 Agara belti belti | reverse complement strand
GAAATGTGGGGGTGTACTATACACTCCTCTGCCTACCCCTTCGGGGAATAAAGGCGTGATGTTACGTTTTTTTTTTTAATATTAAACGCAATTTTTTATGTTATATTAAACAAAGATAAATTTGTTGTTTTAAACTTTTACTATTTGAAATAGAGGCAGTTCTTAGAAATTACTAGTGGCTTCCAGCATCCTTTAACGTTATAACGGTTTAAGAAAACATGGCTAAGAAACTTGCACAACTTACAGTTCTCTATAATGTTCTCTGAGAGAATATAACGTGACTGATGTGGTAGAGGCTGGAGCCGTGGACATACTGCGCTCCGTAACCGACAGATGCAGCTCTTATTACACTCACTCATATTCTCTCCACGGTGTGCCCATTACGGTTGTTACATTTAAAGCTCCGTTTACAATTGCTTCAGCGAGCGTTTGACCTTTATTATATTGTTAAAAACATTAATGGATAACATCGTAGATCTGATTAATTTCTACTAATATGTTTTAGTTTGAATGCAGTTTCCTTATTCAAGATATTGTCATATGAATTCGTATAGCGCTTGTGTCATGACGGATCTACTTATCAAGCAATACGCAATATTATTTTATGTAGTATTTGTAAAAGTATAAAATTATTAATGTTCATTGAGACGATGAGGAGGCAAGGAGGTTTAATTTTGTGCCGCCAAAATGACCACGAGCGTGATGAGAGGCACGCGCGCCTCACGAATGGCCGCAAGAGCAACGTGCTCGCACCTCCGTCTACTCCGTAATTAGGAACACGTGTAAATAATCCTTACCGACCAACGTATTTTAAACGAAAGTGAGGCGCTTTATATGCGTTTAAAATGATTCGATTAAATCAATATCTCTACGTATTCAGATTGCGTGCTCGAAAACTAATAGTTTTAATTTATTTACGTTGCAATCAATTATCTTAGTTATGCAAGCATATAAAATCAACTACAGGCATATAAAACCTACATAGTATTGCAAGTAATATATAATCGCCGAGTAAACAATAAAATTATATAATCGCGGTATTACACTAAAATCGCATAGAAATCGCTAATACATAATACTTTTCTACACTGAGAATGTTCATCTTCAACTTCAGGATAGTAAATGATGGTTAATGTAATATTAACATGGCTGCAACTTCTATTCATTAGATCATTGAGTTGTTTTTGTATGATATTGCCTATTTTAAGCTGTTTTTTTACAAGGTACACGCATAAACGGTGTTGAGGTGATCACATTGTATTAACATTAATGTCCCTATAAAGAAGCATAGCAATATTTCCCTGCTATTCAAGACTTATTACCTCCAACCAGAAGCAACGGATGTTGCATAAACCTGGGTGTTTTTATACGAGGAATTACGGAATGTAGATTGACTAAGGAAATACTGTACACATAATGTTTATTGTAGTTAATAAGACTTAAGACCATGAATATATAGATACTCGTATGAGCAAATTCTGTGAAGAACAGATTAAATGAAATAACAAATCAACACTGGTATAATTTGTTTTGGTATTTATAAATGTTTAAGTTTTAAATATATGGTTAAATTAAATCGTAAACTAGACGAATCCTTACTTGATTGTAGTAAAGGCACTTACTGTAATAACGTACTATACAGAGATCAGGTAGTAAAGGTAATTCGACATTAACCACTGCATATGTGCTCGAAATAGCCTTCAATTTCATACAGACTAGTCAAGAGGAAAAAAAGATAGACAATCTTCTCTTTATTTTTACTGGTCTATAAACTGTACAAGTGTGTAATTTTAAAACTTATATGTATATATATTTTTTTAATTGTAATATTATCTGAAACTACATAGATAAGCTGATAATAATTTTATGTCACTAAACGTTTCCTCCAAGTACATATAATAAATCAGTAACATGAAAATATAATCTGTACGTGAATTTTAATACACGAAATTTCCAATTATTTACATTCATAGTTTACTTTATTATTCACTAGCCTAGTAGAAGCCTAGTAGTAGCCTAGTACACATAAAAGAAAAATTACTGAAAAATGTGAATTTTCAACCGTAACCTATAAACGGTTTTAAGAAATACCTACATTTGAACTATATAATATATTCCACACAATAATCTGCATCTATTTAAGTGTGATATAGCAATAAACAAAATTTCAAATATGCAATGATACACAGAGTCGTGTGCAATATAATTCTGAGTAATACATAATGTAGGTTAACAAAAAACTGGTATCTATCGAAAACCGTCGCAATACACGACCTAACGACTCAAAATTAATTACGAAATCAAAGCAATCTATAATCAACATTTCCTGCTACCGGTGTTCCCGCCGTTTAATTAGTAAACTTGCGTCGTAACAAACTGCTTAACAAGCCATAAAACACGCAGATTATTGAAAAAGAAACACAAAAAAAATAAAACAAAATGGCCGACATTACCTGCGCGCGCCACTATACCTTTAGGATATTTTTAGGAACATTTATAAAGAACGAGCGTGGCTTCCAACAGATAAAAGCCTGTTGTAGACACGAGTAAGACAAAAGGAGGCTGCGATGTAGTTTATTTTTTATTATAATCTTCAACTTTCAACGATCTGCGGCGCGCTACCCATATATCTTAAAAAATTACATCATTTTAAGAAAGTTGCCCTACTTTTATCGTAAGGTGTACCCTACCTACATTAAGTTTTATCAAATAAAACTCAAAATGACATACATATAACACATCTTTATAATTACATGTACTAATTATTTTCAATATCCTATATCCAAATAATATATCGTCTCCTTTAACAATCGACTCAAATACAAAGACGGTTAATTGTTTTCCACCAAAAAATCATCATGGCAAAATAAGGCTCGCTCCCACAATGTGATTCGCGTTTAGATTTCGCTCGGAATCTTCGAAAGCAAAAAAGCTCCTTTGTCGTGAGCGTGTGAATACAAGCGAGCCCTTTGTTCGCTGACTATGTCAAAAGTGCATCTGTCGGGATAATTTTAATTTCAGAACTGAATACCTCCTACACTTCTATCTCTGTCAGACAATTTTGGATCGTTCGACGAGGACTACAATCTTATACATATCTTTACGCCGTGTTAGTAACATTAAATATTACTTATTTACTAGTAGCTGTGATGATTATTTTCATCTACCGGCTGGCCATATGTTTTTAAAGATACTATAGTACACAAAATTTGACTAAAATATAAAGGATAACAAATTAAGGTAATAGAAGATTAATACATATAACCAGCAATAATATTTTTTTATAAACGTAATCCAAATTCGCTACTATATGCAGATATGTATATAGCTTGTGTCATGCATTTTTAGACTTTGATCAGCAGATAAAATATTCCTGTACGTCTGTATGGCCTAGAGGTTTAAAGCTGAGGTGAACATGCCAAGTATCTTTTACATTACCATGTGAATCGCTTCTCCAAATCACATGCAAGTGGATGCATATCTCCATGCAAAAATCCATCCTTGGCATAACATTTATATTGCCTTGTTCAAATATTGCAATAAAAATATGAAAATAATGATTTTCGAATTTGACTCTTACAAAATTAATTTTGAACTAAATTTGTTATTCAGTTGGTAGGTAAATTACATCGCATCGAGATAAATAAAAAAAAATCGACATACCATCGCATTCGAGACAAAAAGCAATGACTTTACCCGATCGGTATCAACACCAGAACAACGTGACCGATTGATGTGAATAAAGAATAACTGATGTTTAACGTATTGATATGATTTAAATGAGCGGTCGGCGGTACAAGATGATGCGGCATTTGATTTCTCAGGTTCTCCCGCGCTACGAAACATCTTATAATATTAACAGTCCATGCTTTACTTTAATCTACACTTTCACGCCAAGCTGATTTGGTTCTTAACCTAACACATACTGTGTCGGATATTTAATATTTCCCCGGTTGTTAGTGGCTGTATATCACCGTCCGAATCTCCAGTCCCGGCACAGCAGGGAATTTACGGCCTGAACCCCAAGAATGTATTTTTTATTACAAAAAATTTACGATTCGCCGCAATTATTAACAGTTTAATATCTTTTATATTAATCACCAGAAACGTAAGTTTTAATGTTCCTAGCTGGTTCCGTCATCTGTTAGTTTCATTTTTTCTCTACCTATTCAGTACTCTTATAATTTGCGTTTATAGACAATTTCTTATTTATAAAGACTTTTAGGATTACTATCCTTAATTAAAAAAAAACTAATTGGTCATAATGTTCAACAATTACCGAGACCAAAATTTTAACTCTAAAAAATCATATGAAATTTCGTAAATATTAGACAGTATGTTTCATTTTATTTTAACATTGAAGATATCTATGTCTTTGTAACTAAGCAAAATTTGCTGATTATTATTATTGTAAGTATTGTCAATTCGGTGTCCGAACTTAGAAACAAAAAAGCTATTGTCCCTGTTGTTTCTATTGGTCAGCGAGATAGAGCGAGTGTCTATTACACAATCCTAGAGTAAGGACGGTGTATGCAGTGGCTAGTACCTGCTATTACAATGGACCAAATCACAACGTCATTGTACACCACAATACAGTCAAGTGGTTCGAGAGCCTTTTGTTACCTTGGTACATCCAGTCAGATGGGGACGTCGGGATGACGCCGCGTCGCTTTCCTTACGGCGTAATGAACCTACTGGCCTTCTACGTGGTATTAATTAGAAATGTGTAGAGAAGTCTATAAATGAAAAAATAAATAAAAGAAATTACTCGTATTTGCGGACTAACACAAGCACTAGAAAAAAAACTCAAACAATAAAAAAAATGTCAAACAATTAGAAATAGGTGAATAGGCTTTTGCTAAGCAAACGTGGTTGGTGCCTGCGGATTAGGTCGCGTCAATGTGTGCCATAAATCGGGACAGAAAATGTCAGCAGTCAAAACGCTACTATATCAAATAAGAAAAACAATCAAAAAATCATAACTACATTTTCTTATGCAGTCGCGCTTATTTCCCATAAGGATAATCAGAAACTAAAGATAATAGGATAATTTAAAAATCAGTTACTACGAAAATCACTATGAATTTTAAATACCGTACATATAGTAACAGTTACAAAATACCAACAACAAAGTAGTCAGAGTTTAATTAATGATTGGTAATTTATATTCTGGAGGCGGACTTATTATACAAAGAAACGTTCCGTACATACTAGATAGATAGTATTTTTGGAATGATTTAACGTATATCTATATCCAAAACATATATGTATAATATGTGTGTGTGTGTGTCTGCTGTGTGTGTGTGTGCGCGCGCGCGTTCATGTGTGTGTGAGTGTGTATGTGTATACATACAAAATGACATCCACCCCACTGTACTACCGCCAATTAGCCACCAGTGGCTACGACTGGTGGCCGCGTCTAAGTTCACTTAACCACTAGGGGTCTCATTTAGTGGCCGTCAGTAGTGGCCTAGTGTGCGGCAGCGCTAAGAAGTAACATAGGAATTGATCATTGGTCCAACGGCGCTCGTTTCCACTAATCACATTCGAAATATGCATTGTTGCATAAAAAAAATAAAAGATTTTACAATATTTTAAAATAACACTCAGCTTACTGCTCATTAACTCCGATTTCTAATGACCTTTTTATATTCGTTAGCGGCTTAAATTAAAAACGATATATTATTACGATAACTTCACAGTAGAAGTTAGTCTTAACATAATGTACTTTATTGACACAAGCTGACAAACTGAAGTGAGGCTGTAGGCGGACTCTAAGGGCCGACGTTCAAACATATTTATTCTGCACGCTCTGCACAGCAATACCGACTCTGTTATCTTTGCGATTGTTGCTACGTTAAGAATACATTTAAACTGGTAAATTAAGTAGATGCAACAAGGGAAGAGGAACTGAATTTTGTACGTTATTATTGAGATATCTTACGTCGATAACGTCGTCGATACAACATGCAGCCATACCTGATGTCATTAAATTGATAGATTTGTATACAATATTTCTGCGCAAATGCGGGAAGACCGAATTACACTTTACCACGATGCTGCAGTGCGGGTTGTGCGACGATACCAGTTAATATCCAATCCATACATCGGATCGAAGAGATAAAACTTAAAAGTTGCTACCAAAAAAGCTAACTATACCGTTTATTTAATGTGAACCTCGAAACACATTAACACGTATAGTTTTGTCTCTAATCGCCAACCGTGGTAGAGTCGACTGCGTCCGTGTTGCTTCACTTAACAGATGGTTTACTACTTACAAACTCGACAAGACAATAAGCGCTTCGATTATAATTATTTATTACATAAAGTTTACTACGATAAAACGAAATAATATTATTAACAATTATAACAATAGCAAAAACTTTAAATTATTATTAAAATTAATAATTAATGCAATACCGCTCGACAAGTTAACAATATATCGGTAAATTGCATTTATCTGGCCTAGCAAAGACTTCAGGAATGTGAGTTGAAGTCACTAAGACTTTACGAGTGTCCAAACATTCATTTGTCGAGATCGTTGCACGAAAAAGTATTTTTAACATTCATACATTACTTCTTTTAAAACATGCGAGAAACTGTAAGTCAACAGAGAACGCGCGATGTGTCTTAAACAAAATAATAGGGACGTCTTGGTAATTCGTTTTGGTACTCAAGCTGTATTGGCGAAGAACTCTACTTTCATAAAGAGTTCAACGCGCGCTCGCTAACTTTTAAGCGCTTGGCTACGGTCCGGTGTAATTAAGTAAATAATAGAAAAATCATATTTAATAATTAAATTATTTGTTTTTAGTTATCGTTTTAAAAATATCTATGTTGGTTAATAAAATATATTTACTAATTGAAAAATTTTTGAATGAAATATATTCGAATCTTAATTTGTAGACTAGGTATCACAGACAATTTTTCCTATATTATGTACTAATTCAATGAAATGGAAATTTAATTTAAGTCATAAATATAACACCCTGTTTAAATTTAATTTGAAAATTAATAAATAATACTCGTCATCAATGTTTATCGTAATTCCACTAAGCCTTAAAACGTGATATGAAGAAATAAACATCCCTCGTGATCTGTGTACTACGGAGGCATATTAATGGCTTCAACGTCTATTAGATCACATCTCGTAGAGGAAGGTTCGCGGTCCGATAAAAAAATCTTAAGGTCCAATTTCACAGAGTTCAATTATTATTCGAATCAGTACTAGCACGGGTTACAATACGTAGTTATTAAACTTTTGTTACGTGGCTTTTTTTCTGTCAGCGTATCGACTCCGGCGCATACCTGCGTCCTTCTCGACGTTTACCTGTGCTTGTAAGAGGGCAGCGACCATAGAGCTTTTAATACATAGAAGTCACCCAAGGTAACTATTATAGTAAAGTTGTAAATATTGAAATATGACGTGTTGTATATACTAAGAAGGTTAAGTTTAGTAAAATCGTTAAAATTTAATTTTCATTGAAATTAGACTTTCCGAACAAAACAAAATAATTAAATAGTATATACAAAAAAAGCCTCATGCAACTATTAATCTAAACCATACAATCAATATCTTCGCAATCGGTAATCAATCGCAACTTGCAGTATTCTTAATAAAACAACGACTTACGAGAAAATGTTTCCATCCAATCGATTTTCCCGCCTAAGTCAAAGCACGCAAACAGCTCGGGGGTTCTAAGCACACCTTAGGTCTATGGCTGCGCCCGCGCACGGTGAAACTTGGAAACCGGGCGGGCCAGTACACGATGGAACTTTGCGGAGAACGGTTGTGTCTAGTGCAACGTCGCGAGTGATGTCGCAGCATGTTTGCTGCGCGTGCCTTGTTATGGTGCCTGTGCCTCCTCGCTCTCGGCGCGCCGGCCGCCGCCGCCCGCGGCCACCGCGTGCATCACGTTGTCCCCACCCGACACAAACACTCGGAGTTCGTTAAGGGAAAAAGTAAGTGCCGCCCACGGCGGTCTCGTCTCTACATCCTAACCCTTAGAAACAAGTGAGCTTTTTCAAATGGTGGTGAAAAATATGGACTGTGCTAGGACGTGAACAGTGCTCTTTTGCGTCGGGTGTACCGTGTGGAGGAGATACATTTCGGTTACGTTCAAAGCTTTCACATCGCCGCCCACTAGCAGGCTGTGTCAAAAAAGAACGGCGCATGTTTCCGTGCTGCGATGACATAGTTATGAAATAACAACATATTAAAAAGATGGAAATGTGAAAATACGGTGTACTAGATAATCGCTGGTATAAAATAAACAAAGCTTATCTTGACTCAACAAACGTAACCGTACGGAGCATGGCAAGTAGTTATAAGCTGTGGCTACAATCCAAACAACGAGAACTTAAATAATACATTTTTCTCTATTTCATAGAAACAATCGTGATATTTGTGATTAAACGACCTTGTAAATAGACGCCCTAACGACAAAGTTTAAGCGTTAAGTCAAACGCATCACATTAATGTGCAAATAAGTGATTTGTGTACATGATTTTCATATTACCCGTTTCCGAAGCGACGCACACCGACTTATATTTTAAAAAAGCCATCTAACGACAATAGTAGACGATGAGGAACACTTTACAATGTCTCCATGAAAATGGTCTACGCTTAATATAAGCACGTTAAAATAAACGCACAAACGTTTAAAGTAAATAAAGTTACAAGCGTTTATTTATAATAATAACTTAATAATAATATATAGTTTTATTAGAAGACCATTAATTTATTCATGGTAAACTTGCCGATCAAGCGCTTACGATGTTAAAGCAAAGATCAGATACAAATAGCTGTATCAACAAAGCTTGTGCGTGCATGTTACCGAGTTAAAATGAACCTTCAATGCGTTGTGTAGTACTGATAATGCGTAAAAAAATAATTCTGAACTTATTACGAAATTAAAAAGTTAACATATAAGTTATAAGAAAAAAATTAAAATTTCGCTCACCGCTTATGTAAGAACATCCCCTTCCTTGGTTTTCAAAAACATATTACAAAAAAGGCTTACATGTTATAAATGTATCAATATTAAATGTGATAGAAAGGGTTATTTAAGTTTCCAAACAAATCCACAACAGTTTTGAATGGAATGTTAGTACTTTAGGGCGCCCGTAGCACATTATACAGTATTGTTGCTCCAGTTCAAACCTTGTTGTATTTAACGAGTCGTAACAATGAGCTTGTATTTGCAATTGTTATAGAATTCCGTTTCTTTATTGCTTAGGCTTTGAAAGCTCTATTGTTTTATTTTATTGTAACATAGTATTATTATAAACCAAAATGCGCGACTTCATCGCGCAGTACGCCACCTATTTAACATACGACCAGTAAATGGATAATGAACGGTGTTTAATAAAATATACAAATTAATCATTGTATAAATGATTCTTATACGAAATATTATCAATATTCACAACAATTAAGAATAATGACAATTCTTTTGTCTATTTTAATATTAATATAATTAATACCTTTCAATGTTACATTTGACGCGTACAGTGTAGAGACGGTTTCAAATATTTTTTTTCATACATCTATCCTTATTAATACAGTAACAGTATTAAGCGCACCCAGTATCATTGTGTCCCCGCCGCCCACCCCCCGCTCACGTGTCATTATTACCTAAATATTATAAGATTACCGAGACTGGCTGACACCAAAGCTGACTTTGTGCTTTCAAGTGCATAGTCTATAACAGAAAAAATGTAATAAGCGTCATTACTACCAATGTAAACCTTGCTCTTTTTAACGGACTTCAAAAAAATAAGGAGGTTCTCAATTCGTCTGTATTTTTTTTTTTAAATGTGCTAATGATTTTTTTGAAGCCAGCCTCAGTATTCAGATGTTGTTTCATATGCAACTTTAATTTCCCTGGGACTCGTTAGTCGAATAGACAATTGTTTTGAATTAAATATAATTACATTTTATTTGCCTATACATTTAGTTTGCAAACATATATAAATTAGATTAGACCCTACTGACAGCAATGACTTTCAAAGATACGAAGATAGATAGATATCGAAGATAAATAAAGCCCTAGGAATATTATGAACAAATACATTAATAATTTTTAATGGTTCTTAGTAATATACAATTATTGCAAAACTCGACAAACAACGTTCTCGTATACTCTAACAGAGGAAATAGAATACATTACTGTCGCCGAAGAGAATTACGTACAGAAGCTGGTATGAAAGCTACTAAAGTTTAGATCCAAGACAGCCACGTGCAAGGCTTGACCTTGAGCTTTGTTTATTGTCATCACGAACCGTAAATTGCTGGGACACGTTTAAAACGAAACGAAACATTATTTGACGTCATGGGAATACTAGGATAAAAAGCCTACGGTCCTGTTCCACGGTCTATCGAAATTTCGGCTTATTACGTTTTGGTGTAGATTTAAAATTCTATACTTGTTGTATGTTACATTTTTTATTACCACGTATGTCCCCTTGTAGAGTTATAGAATGATAGGCACAAATTGTATATTTTTTTGCATAAAATATTCACCGCACAAGGATACTATGTAAATAATATTGCATTTTGCTCCGTAGACACGCTACACTGTTTAAAGCGAACAAAAACTCCCACTCGAATCCATTCGGTGATTTTATCGTGATAAAGCCGAGAAATACTATGTCTGCACAATACCATGGTAATATAGCATGCTAAGTTATATGTTAGATATTGACTTAATCTACCTGGAAAATAATGAAAAAATCATTCAAATAGATCATAGGTATTGATCACACGTAACACCATAATAGATACACAGACAGAAATACAAACATCTAAATAATCGTGGATTTAGTATTTGTATCGAGAATAATGTACACGAATAAAAGATTTTCGTAAAAAATGTTCAAGGTACATACATGGCAGTGTACATATCATCATTTTCCGGAATTAGATTACGAAGTTTTGTCAGTATTTATGGGACATTACAATTCTAAAGAATAACTTTAGGTCTTAATTTTACAAAACGTAACATCACGCCTGTATTCCCCGAAGGGGTAGGCAGAGGAGTGTAGTACACCCCCACATTTCACCA
>DWEM01003148.1:0-11067 GCA_018245935.1 Agara belti belti | reverse complement strand
TAGAAGATTCTAATGCGTACAAATATAGCAACTCGAATTATGGTCCGAAAAAAGGATGTCGTTATCCCGAAAGAACACAAAAACAGACACACAAGTGTCATGGACTGAGGATAATTAATTTGAATTTTGTAAATTTTTAAGTAGGAAAAATAATTAATAAAATACATGTTAAGAATTTTTAAATATTTTTAAACATGTTAACAATTTTCATGAATAAATATTAAATCTGCAATAAATTCACGTGAATAACAATAACGAAAACTGAATAGTTTTAAAATCATAATATATAGCATTGAAAGAAGAGTTTTGTTTACTTTCGCCGACAACGTGGAAGAGGGATGGTTCAAAATGACATAACTTAAACTCAGCTGACATTATTACGTAATACTTGCATGATCCCTTAGCATTGCACTTTATAACTTGCTTTTTTATCTGTTATTTTGAAGGTAAAGTTCGATTATCTCACTGTTTAAATTAAGAATTATTATTGCTATTAACATCATTTTACATTTATTGAAAAAGCAATAGGTTATCTTTCGAAGTACATAATTATAATAATTTCAACATAAGTTTTTTTGTATTCCAAATATTGATTCTTCCGTCGCATGAACGTTATCTTGTAGTGGTTTAATACTTTTGCTATTTTGACCCATAGATAAACCGGCTGTAAACTGGTAATTACATTATACAAACTCTTATTGTTTTGCATTACACATACTTATAAACGGAAATGACCATAGAGAATACGAAAGTTTTCAGAACTGTGATAGCAGCATAATTACCGGTTATAATTAAAGGTCTAAATTATGTTTAAGTACTTGTTAAAGTAATATGTCTCTTTTTTCTATCTTTCTACGAACACTTTTTTTATACAAAAGGAACCTATGTATGAACTGCTATATACTTAGTTTTAATATATGGATCGCATAATCAGTGTTTCATTACATATAACATAGTATTATGACCCCAAAATAGGTAGGTACTTTGTCAAAATAAAGAGAATGACGTATGAAAATGAAATTTCACTGGACGGTCTTAACCTTGGGCATCTTGAAGCATATACGAACCACTGTAATAATAATATCTATTCCATTATGGGACTTAAACGTAACTGGTGAAATGTGGGGGTGTACTACACTCCTTTGCCTACCCCTTCGGGGAATACAGCCGTGATGTTACGTTTTAAATTCATTATAAGGTGTTTGATTCAGAATACGGGCGTTATATATTTTTATAGCTATCATTTATCAGCTTTGTGCACTTAAGTTAATGTTGACTGTGAGAAAAAAGCGGACCAACTCGGCATTCTTATAAAATGAGAAAATGACTTTTGCCGCGCTGAAATAAGACTTTAGTCCGATAACGAACAATAACAGCCCGCTGTCATCAGCAACAAAGCGAGTATTATAATTATTAAACGGGGAACGTATATCAAGAGCCTAGAAAAATACTTTTGTCCAATCCCATATCTTTCGTCTCAATGGTCGTTAATTGCGTAATAAACTTTCCTGCACTGGATTTGGTTGGAACATTTTTTTAAATCTCTGATAATATTGTGAAACGGCATGACAATTTATCACATAAGCATAGAAGCATATTAATTTTGGACCCTGCATCCATCAGCGTTTAGAACTCCGTAGAAGAAAATCAAAGAATGGAAACTATATTTCGTAACCAAGAAAAACAAAGCAACCGACCGAAAATACTTTTATGATATCATTCGTTCTCGGTTGGGTTGTAAAAGGAACTTTAATCAATGCTTACGCAATAAAAACAACCCTCTGGAAGGCTATCGATCCGTCCCTTACCTTGACTGCGGGGAATATTGAGGGGAGCGCCATATTGCTTTTTAACGAATGGCAAGAAACAATGGCTACCTATTATCGTTATAAATGTTTGTCGACAGACAAAACGGGTAACTATAACTAAACATACTAGGTAAACTTAACTAAACTCGAGTCAGTATTTGAACAGAATATATGCTGTTCTGTATTTTTATATATGTTTAGTTATATGATTCATCTATGCTGTTTCGTATTTTTATTTATGTTTAGTTACATGATTCATCAACAACGTTTTATAGTGCACGTAAAACATACAACACTAAAATTTAAGTTTAGTGTAATTTGCCCTTACAATACGTCATTAACCTAAACAAGAAAGGTAAATATAGGTACGTATATACAATACTGATTATATTGTCGGGTCGTCATAGAGAAAGATCTTTACCCTTAGCATCCTACTCGAGGCAAGAAACTGAAGTATTCCTGGTTAATTATAATTATGTTGGTCGTTACTTCTAATACACGCACATAAATCTAAGGGATAATAAGTAATAAAGGTTTTCTGCTGCATAAAATCTACCTACTGCGGTTATTGCTTGCCAGGATCGTTGGGATATTTTATAAATTTCAATTTAAATTACGAACACTTGTGAGGTTTCACTGGGTAAAATTTAATATTAATTACTAAAAAGATGTACCGAAGTTACCCTTAATGTTATTAACAATCTACCTTATATGTATATTGTATATAGTGACCATACACCGAATTCATTACGTAACTGTTTTTATACATATAACAATACGAAAGGGATGCTTATTTTAGCGTGCTCATTCTTTACGGAAAGGCTTTTACATATCTAATCAATCTGCGAAATTTACCTTTGTGTTTTACCTAACGTATGAAAAGCCTTAGTAACTGCAAGCGCAATAAATTAGTGATGCATCAATTTCATAAATCGCTTGACTTTTCTACCTTTTAGGTATTGATCATAAAATTTTGTAGCGTTCGTGACCAACGAGTATTAGTATACCGCTTTAACGAGAATGAATTTCGCAAAGCATTATATCGTTTATCTACAAGAATCGCAGTTATACGATACCTAATACATAGTAAAAAATAATTATATTATACCAAAGGAAAAAACTGTTCAAAGAAAAGCAAAAAATAAGAGTTTACACAAAACAGATTTATTTAACGTTTATTTAGTTAAACATAAATGACTTGGTGTAGAAAAATGTGAGTTATGTAAAGGAAAACACACACTATTTACACTATTACACTCATAGCACGCGGTGTTTACCTATAATAGATTGTGCATTTAGCTATTAAGACTGTCCACTGATGTAACTAGTTTAAGTCTTATATAATGTAACAATCATTGGTAGACCAAATAAATAAATAAAATAAAAAATAAAACACATTTGGTCAATATGGTCCCCTGCTTTTGTGTATTTTTGAAACGATTTGTAAGAAATTGCACAAATTATACTCATATTTATCCAAATACGAATTTAAACATTCAGGAAATAGCTTCGAGAATATAACATAATAATATAATGTCTTGAATAATAACAAATTACTATTGTTATTGTAAAAAACACCTTAAATAAAAGTAAATCCGTATTTCTGTTATATATAAGCCCTCCTAATAATTTATCAAAGTCCTATCCTCTATAAACAATTCACTCTTTATTTCAACAGGTCTAATTTATGGGTGTTCTAAATTAAAATGTACTTAACAATCTATAATTACCAACTCTGCCATTACAGAATTACGAAACTTCTAAAACAAAGCTAAATACTATATCTTGTATCAAAGACCTGTAGAGCTGTTAGTAAAGTGACTCCATTTTTGGCAAATCAAGCTGATTACGCTTGTTACCAAGACTTTATTTTGATTAAAACAATTTTCTTTAACATCTTTGTTTACAAGTATCTTAATTAGCTTTATGTAGCGCTAGAAATATTTAGAATAATATCGATTTTTGGTATGAAATATAATGACTGAATGCGCCGCAATGAGATCATTGTTGAAATTACTCAGTACATGGGAAAGCAATCCTCATAATTGAAAATTGCTCTCCAGATATGGACTGATCTTTGTTCGTATTAACATTACCTAATGCAGTAATGTGCTTGTGTTCTCACCTACGCTTCGCAAAATTTCATAACTCCTTACTCTTAATGAAATAATACTTACCGCAATTGGAAAAGACTTACGATTTAACGGCTTGCAAAAATAATTCGATTGTCAAATTCATGAATCAATGTTCAAGTCAGGATTTCTTTGTTAGAATCCTAACATCATATATTAATGGTAAGTGCGCAACGCACTCAGTGTAAGCACCGTCTAAGAAAGACAAAAAGGTTTTTATCCGCAACCGCTTAGACTTATGTCTCCGTAGGATTGAAATCGACTTCATTGAGAACATGAATTACTTCAAGTGACACGTGTGATTTGAGATTTAGGGTGGTATTTGAAAACATGCAAAAGTCTATTATAATTTTATTTTATGTAGTGGAAGAAACTCAGATTTCATTTTACAGTTTAAATATCCCTCGCTAATATACTGTAGAAAACTGTAGCATCAAACCCTAAACGGTCTAGGATTCTCCGTAATAGTCTCTGTATGATTTTAACCCTTCTCAATCTCATCGCATTGATCAAAATATATGATGATTAGGAAAAAACAGGAATGCATGCACAAGCATTCCAGGTATTCGTGTTTGACCTTCATTCATTTCGCAGCACCAGTCTATAAAATGTTCTTCTATTAACTTTCACAAAAGGGATCTCTCTACATTTACCAAACACAGCCAATTTCCACTTACAAGGAAAAGCCGAAAAGATGAAGTTTGTAGAGGTTTTCGTCGGAACGCATATGAGATTACTTGCAGACCTTCATGATAACATATTTTATACACGGATAAACTTATTAGAATCACTTCTATATATTTATTGTATATTTCGAGAAAACTTTTCAATATATTTGGAAAATAAGTCTTATATAGTGAAATTAATTCCTCAATATTAAATATGTCATTCTACTTTCGAAATAACTTATCATCATGATTAGGCAAAAATTAATTTGAGAAAAACATGAAAATCTCAATAATGCTATTCTGATAATGTATGAAACCTTGCAATTTTTTTAAATTTCCTTATCTCCTTTTAAAGCACTTCAGAAATCGCCTAATATTTATCTTGTGCTTGAAGTAAAAAATACGTAGTAAGTAGAGTGCTAACAAACAACACAAAAGCCTCACATACATACTCGTAGAGTTAAACAATACCTACGTAGTCATTCCTTCTACTACCGCCTACACCTACGACTCTACGCAAGGCTACGCCAAACCATTCGTAACTTCACGATACCTAAACGAAGCATTATTGCTACATTGCAGTATCATTACAGAATTTTTACTTACGCTGTATTATAATTATCTATTAATATTCATAAATATTAACAGAAAGTCATACACAAAATAATTTCAATTTCAACTTTAAAATCATAACTTTATTTTTTAATATAATTCCAATGTAATATTAATGCAGTATCATATATTCATTGTGTTATGACTACAAAATTAAACACTTATATATAAGCGAGATCTAACTTATGAATATTTTTCACAAAAGGATTTGTATATTTATAATTCAAAAGGCAGATCTACTACTAAAGCAGTCTTATGTAGTTAATAACGTCCAAGTTCATACGTACCAAATCCCTAGCAATAAATGTTGGAGATTTTAGAAATTTCTCATTTGAATGTTAGATTTCTTATTTCGTAGAAAGTTGTAAATGCTTGTTTTTTAATATGAGCTGATATGCTGTGGACTGTATATATTAAATTTCGGCATTTTCGATTATTTTTTAAGTAAACATTAATGTTGATTGAAAGAAAATATTAAGCAGTTTTCACAACGTCCAAAAGGCACTTCCTTCTGATGCCAACTACGATGACCTCGCCACGGCGCTCTACGCCAATGCAATTGAATAACGACATCTGTAGATTATATCCCTGTTGATTTCTTTCATAATACCGCATATAAAAATATTATGCTGAATTATACAAAGTAATGACGATAACACAAACATACCAAGAAGTTTTTTTACACGCCTACAGAGCAATCGGCCCTAACGTTACTACGCCTACGCGGCTACGACTTTCTACGCCAACATAACTGAGTAACTAGTGATAACATAACGTAGCCTGCACCCCGTCATTTTTTATAAAGTAATGTGGGATAATACGATAATACTAAGAAGTTTTACCGAGTTTCCTACAGATCATTTCATCCTAGATCCTTCGGAAATTAATGTTAATGAAGTAACTTTCTTTAAGTGTTAAGTTTGTAACTGAGGCTACTTAACTGACCAACAAAAGCATGTATAAAGCAAACTGACAAAGACCTTGAGTCATTCGAGGTGTAATTTTTGTTAAGAGACCGTAATGCTTTGATTCACAAAAACTACATTGAGCTAAATCCTTTGGAGAAATTTTCGATAGAGATATTTATTTACTAGTTATATAATGTGAAAAATATGACTGTTGAGTAATCAAATTACCTACCGAATTAACATTGGTTAAGCCCGTTGTAAGCGCGCTTTCAAGGTCACCCTTCAGTGCCGCTCGAAATCACACGAAGGGGTGTTTGGCAACGTACTGACGTACTTAACATAGCACTTAGGTAAATTGTTCAATATAATTTGAAGGGTTGTAAGGAAATCTACGAGCGATCGTAGATGTGACGTAGCGATCGTAGCTAAACCACAGTTTAATATGCCTGCCTATGCATTAGTCAGTCATCCAGTCTACAAAATTAATTAAAGGTCCATCAAACGACTGGTGATTGAAACAGAAGCAGCGATATTTTCGGTAATGTTCCTAAAACCAGGCGGAGAAAGATAAACTTTTCTTTTTTTATTTCTTACATTCTTTTTTATCTTTGTCTATCGCACGATAGCAACTGGTCACCATCTCTATATAAACATGCATAGTTAGGTTCAGAGTTCATTAAAACTTTAATAACTAAATAATTAAATTACCTATTAGCGCCCAGATACATTATTTTTAATCGTAAAATAAGCGTTGAAAGTAAGTAAGGTAAGGTCTAGGATGTAGTACGCTTGCATAGAAACTGCCAGTTCATTTTTGTCTCCAATAATCGCATGTTACATCCTCGTCGAAAAATAACATCGCGAAAAATTTAAACCGGCAGGGATTTATACCTTAACGTAATAAAATCCACGTATTGACTTTTCGAATTATAGATTTGTTATATGTATAATAACAACACGAGGCTATTGTGGAGAATTATATCAGTCGGGTACGTTAGAGGTATAAAGGGCGGTTCGGAGCAACGGCACTCGAACCCTTTATATAACCTGAATAAAATCTGACGCAAGTCGTTAGACTTATCGTATGGGAGTATTGAAAAGCTTGTAGGTGATGGACATTTTAAAACTGTTTCCTATTATTATGTCACGTGATTAAATTAATCAATAGGTCGAGTGCTTAGTAACCGTGACTCCTGTGCAGGGTCGTGGGTTGGATTCCCAACTAGGACAATTATTTATATGACGTGCATAGGCTCTCTATGTAGGTGGAAAATGAAATGCATGAGTATGTATTTGTAAATGAGTACATACATACATACCGTCACGCCAGGTCCCTAACGGGGTAGGCAGAAAGCACTGAGTGCCAAATATCTCTGTCCTTGCAAACCTGACGCGCTTCGTCTACATTCATCACCCTCTTCAAGCATACACGCCGGTTTCGGAGACTCTTGACTCCTCCGTCAGCCAGTATCTGACCTATTCGGTCTAGATAGGACAGTCTAGATCTCCCTCGGCGCCTACATCCATCAACAGCCGCATTGTATATCTGCTTCGTCAATCTTTCATCATCCATTCTTTCCACATGTCCGAAACAGCGGAGCATTCCCTTTCTCATTTTATATATATCAACATAATCATTTACTAATATAATCTTCACTGTTAGTTGAGTTAGTCTGAGTTAGTCTGAGTTTTGGCCCCATAGGCTTCATAATCCTGGCCAGGTCCAGTCCATCTAATGGACCGACCTAACGCATCTTCGTCCGAATACATAAATACAGTTTTATACGAAGTCCTCCAATTCTCCAATCCTGTGCGATTAGTCCTGAGTTTCAAAACCGAGGCTGAAGAAAAAGAGGAAATATATGCCTCTGTTTCTGATGTCTTTGAAACTTTATAAGAATTCCATCCCAGATCCGAATGCTTTCGATTGCGGGAATCAATCTTCGCCTGTACTTGCTAGGGTCGATCGATTTTTGCCCTAATATTAACATTCTTCGTTCTATAGTTCGTTCAATCTCAACGGCTTCGTTCAATAAAGAACGGTTTAAAAGCCTTCCCGTGTCGAACCGCTCCCCTTAAACGGTACAAAGTATTGCTTTTTGCACACAAAATATTTTTTATGTTACTACGCGAAACTTTGTCTTAGTTGAAAAACATTTTGAAATTATATTGCTTGAGTTTGGAATTTGCAATTCTCATTTGTCTATCTCCTGACTTGAGTTAGAGAAAATGTTTTTGGATCCATTTTAATTTGTTCTGAAACGGTACTGTTTAGGCACAATGCAAAATATCTTTGCTCTGTTCTATTGTGAATGATCAACATTTTTCATATTAAACTTCTATCTGTTCCAACTCGATATTGGTTATTCGTCCGCCATATAATTTCACCTTTGTTTATGATAGAAAATGTTTTAATATGAAAAGTTTGCGCAATTTTTCCTTTCATTTATTTTATGAGTGAAATTGTCTTTTTGAAGATTGAAATTTTCAATTTGATTGTAATTAACTTTTTCGATGGATTAAAATGTTTCGGATAAATAAATTCTGCGACATTATTCTCTAACATGTGAAGTTGGACAATCCATACTTGGTTAGCATAGTAATATTTTACCACGCTGGTCAAGTGCGGCCTTAAACTAACTTAATATTAAAGGTGACCTTGTGAAGCAGGACAAAAAAAGGACTGAAAAACAAAACACGGAACGTGATCATTATAAATTTTCCTAGAAATCCTCCGAGCGATATTAAAACTTCCCCTTAATCCGCAATTAATTCTCTTTAATCTCCGAGCAATTAAAAAATGCCTTGAAAGAGCACTTTGGCATTATTCGTAAAATATTTCACGCCCAATAAAGTATTAGCAGTTAAAGATGCGATAGATTGAATCTGTAATGGCGTGCCGTCTTAAATCAATATAGAAGACTGAGCTTATAGAAATTTGGTTCGTAAGGCAAGGAGCTGGATGTAATAATACTTATAATATACTAAGAAAATATTAACTGATCATCAAAATGAATAAATGCTGAGTAACACACGATTTATTTATTAACTAAGTTTGGGAGTTTAATTTTTAACGACTAGCTAGCATAGTTGGGAAAACCTTTTGACTCCACTAAATATAGAATATTTTTAGCTTAATTTCGAAAATATTGTCCCATGCTCAAACTAATGTTTTTCTCCATGTTAAATAAAAAACATAAACAAATCGCCCTAACATATCACACCGGCTAGTGATAGTTTTATAAAATTTTTGAGTGTAAAGAAAGCACGTAATTTTCCCTAAGCCCAACGTTGGGACAAGAGACGGCATCCAATCTAAACATGCGAAAAATACTGGCAAAACATATGTATTATTTATTAGACAAGATATATAGGTATATAGCTTAACTGTACATAATTATTTCCCTATGAATAGTTGGGCCCGGAGGAATGACCTTGTTTCCCACATTGTTCGGAAAGTTGTAGGATGGTTACCTTTGTTGAGAGGAAAAATATGTGCGTACGAGTTTTTAAACAGTGATAATTTAGTTTCGTACTAATAATTTGTCAAACAAACGAACATAAGTTCAAGCAGTTGATGGTATAAAATCGACTTAATCTATTTTAGTTTTGTTTCCTGACTTAAAACTGAACAGTATAAGAGTGAAGTAGTGAAATGATTGCAGGTTGTTTAGTTAATTTTAATGTTGCCAGTTGATCCGTATGTTTATTGCCTATGAAGTGGCAAATGAGCACGCTAGCTGGCAGATGCCGGTTAATGCGGGTAATGTGCTTAGTGGACCACGAAACGAAGTATTATATACAGAGCTATTAGTGCATACATAGAATGAAACAACAATTTATTTAGATAATCGCGGTTTTCAGAGATGCCAAGATTATAATGGTTATGCCAAGACTAAAAAAAGTTTAAGTAGAATGAAAATATGATCAAATGTTAATAAAAGCCCGCACAAAAGTTAAGAAATTTTGCTGCTAGCAGTCATCCAATAGATAATACTTATACTATTATTTATAATTAGGGAACTATACGTCAATGTATGCTAGGCAAAAACGAACTCACTGCTCGTTTTATCGACTATCTGTTTGGTATACGATCAATATATCCGTTTATGTGTTTGTTATCTCGCGATGGCTTTCAAGTTGTTTATGGTGTTCTGGCGTTCATTTATTCGCGTTTGAAACACTCCCTACAGCGCTTGTAGCGTGCTATTCTATTTTGCTCTAACGGATATACAGAGTCAGACAGACTTTTGTATTACGTTGAATTTGGTCACATTTTCTGTTTTTCAATACCAGCTTCCAGCAATACCTTTCGCCGCTCTGTGATAATCCCAACTCTTAGCTATAGTTCGCCCGCTATTCTAAACAAAAGGTAATAGTGCCTACACAGTTATATTTTTGTTTCTGTTGTCTATGGTTCACCTGCAACTCTGTCCAATAAGCGGCATGCTTGTATTGTTATGTTTCGGCTTCTATTCTCTATGGTTCGTCTGCTACTGCGCTCAATAGGCAGCAGTCACTCCGTTGTTCCCAATTTCCTTTGTCTATGGTTGGTTCGCTTTGGGTTTCAAAGGAATAGTGTATAGGTACACATTACGACAGAAATCATTCCATTTAAGTCTCGACAAGTAACAAGTCATTGACCAACAATCTTATTTAGGAATCTGGGTATATTGAAAATCGGTACATAAAGAAAAAAATCAAGCAGGAAGATATTTGAACGTGAAACTACATTCCCACGTTAAAATCTGCAATGATCTGTTGACACCAGGCAGTTTTTCCTCACATTTTGAATATTTAGGCTTCGTAATAAAAGTTGAACGACATACGAATTGAATACTTCCGAGAGCTAAATTAATGTCATCGTTAATTACACTATCCGTAACGGTATTATATTTTTGAAATTGCTTTAACGCCTGTTCATTTCAGATAGAATATA
>DWEM01003147.1:0-11070 GCA_018245935.1 Agara belti belti | reverse complement strand
TCCATGGGCGGAAGCGGTCACTCGTGACTGCTGCCAGCTCGTTCGCTACTCTCCAAATAAATAAAAAAAACATATTTACTAACTATAATATATAATTCCACATATTTATGTGACACACAATGTAACGTAACAATAAATGTATTATTGTACCTTAAAAAAATTAAAAAACTAAAACATTGTTAACAGATCTTTAAATTTCGATACACCTGTAGCTAATCAGTTTCGTTGTTAAGTATCAATTTTCCTGCTAGACACTGAACTTTGCCTGCGAGTAGATGCGATACAGAAGTTAAAGGCCGGGCGCGGCGCGGGGCCGGGCCACACGTGCATGCCCTTTGTTAACAAATACTCACACTTGATGGCTCAAAAGATATCAGCATTTACATATGCGCTCATGAAATCTAGCGTATCTAGTAGAATTTACTTTTTTTGCAACCAACAGCAGCAGGGTTTTTTTTTTTAATTTAGAAGATGGATATTTTAAATTCAATAAAATTGCCGCTTTCTTATTGTAGCCCCGTAAACTTGTTTAAATAGTTTAGAAACTTGTGTTTCTATCAATGAAGTTATACGATTACCATTTGTAATAATGACACAAAAACCAAAGCTCCTAAGAAATACTCCCGATGGATTCACGCAGCGCAATATTTACTACGCCACCTCCTGTCCCTTTCACTTCCTCTACGACGACAACCTGTGTCCGAGTGAGACCGATTACGTAAACTAGCGCGCGCGACAAGGACCGAGCATTCATTCATAACCGAGTCCGCCATCCGGTCTGCGTTCTGATCAATCACTTCATCTCCTTCTAACGCGCAGTCTCCCCTTCGAGTGCGAGCAGGTGGCACCGGATGCATAGCGACGAGCCGTAGCATCAATCGGAAGCTCCTTAAAAAAATATTGCACTCTCTCGGCCGACTGGAAATAAACTCACCCGCCGCTATCCAGTCGCGCTGCGTTGTTGCACATCAAAACTGCAAGTTTCGTATTAAATATAAAATTACCTAGTTTAATGAGGGGATACTCGCAATTGGTGATTTTCGTAAGCTCACTGGGAGTGAGACGTAGCGAGCTTCGCCCCTCCGCCGGCGCCCATTCAGAGCCGAGTAGTCGCGTACCGGCCGCAGTCACGCACGCGCGCGCCCTCACACCAGCCTCTGAAAACTCTGGATACCCGATACCGAATTTGAAATGACCGGCCCGAAACGCGTACGTTCGCAATCCGACCGTGTTCGCATAGTGCTCGCTCCGCAGTGATCTCTGTAATCGCCAAGTGCTTTTGAGTGTGTGATACCCAGAATGTACGAGAAGTCGCCCTGGACAGTTTTACAATGCCCCAAATTACATTAAATGGGTAATTGCTGCACGTCATTGGATAATGGATTGAGCTAATGTACCTATTACATTATATCTGTCCACCTAATATGCGTGGGCCGGTAAATTTTGCACTTGACTCCCGACTCTCTTTGTTTAATGCCGTTCCATTTCAATATTTAAATTCAACAATGCGTTTCTGTCTCCATGAGAGGAATACCAAAGTATATTTCTTTAGGTAGTATATGACAATGTTTAATTAATTTTTCGTGTAATTTAATTATATTGACGGAAATACTATTGGACTTATGCATTTGTATTAATTAGACCGAGGTATCCGTAAAGTTGCACGGTAACATTTATAAAGAAATAGTTATCAATACTGGATGATCCTTCATTTAATAGTACCCATATTTTACTTAACAAATGTGATAATGGCCATTCGATGTAGATTTTTTATTGACCTGTACCTAATAGGTATGGATAACAAGTTTAATATATCAGATATCAAAAACTTGCGTAAGCTTGGGTAAATAAATGTAAACAAAATAATTGGTCTAACGCATAGTCAAACATCTCCTTTGCAAATTGTATATGTACTGAGCGAAACCAGTTTTAAATTGACGCAAAAATTTTAAGACAGAATACGACAGCACACGAATGTGTTATCCTTGTGTATGTATCCTTTTAATATTCTCAATAGTAAGAATTCCTTAAGACGCTTCGACTACGGCACAGGTACGGCGTTATCAGCGGCGCGCTCGTCGCTCGCCAACGACCGTGGGAATAAAAAAAGCGTGTTAAACAATAGCAGCAGATAAGAACATCGTCAGACCCCGTTTAGGGTACCTTCCAGTAATTGCGTGGTGTCGCTCGCCGGCCTGTAGCCTAGCAACGTGCGTGTAACAATGTCACATCGTGGCTTTTGATAACTTTTAGCGACGCTGATCAGTCTTTTTATTTTACTTGCCCAAGAGATATATACAGAAATAAATTCAACGATTACATTTTTTTATTTAATCTCATCGATATGCTCGAGACGACTTTCTATAGAGGTATATTTGTGTTTGCAAACTATGTAAAACGTGGAATGTTTTGTGAAAATCAACAGAAAAAACAACATTGCGTGTCATTAAATGTAACAATTATGTTATCGACTATTACAAAGTATGAATTATACATGACAATATGTACGTACATTTTGATACAATCGGTTTCTACTTGCAATTACCAATATAGCCTCAAACTTACGACTCAATATTGCGAGTCAAGGTGTTACTTTTATGCGAATTGTTTTTTCAATTTGTTCCTGACAAGTTTTATCGTATAATAAAATATCTGATCGCCGCGAGGTTCAAATGCACCCTACACCCTACAGTGTAACGGATACAGGTGTACTGATTTTATTTAGGCGCCATCTTTTAAATCCATGCTTCTCTTCTTTTTTCATTGTTAATAGCAAGATGTTTAATTATATACATACAAAAAGTCGTAGAAAATAAATGCTATTTCCGGTACATATTACGGAGCACATAAATCATGTTTGTATGGAACTCTGTGTCTTGACTCGGTTTAGACGTTATTCACTATTTAATTTAGTGTACTGTATAAGTGTAAAATGAGAAAGTTAAAACGTAATAAAATTAAAAATATATGTATGTACGTAACCTCAAATATTGAACCATGAGTCACGAGTCGATTGTTTATTTAAACTATTTAAACATAGGTTCACAGAAACGCGATTCGATGCTGAAAGTAAACATTTTCATGTTTTTCCAGCGGACTCCGTTGCATTCGTTGCTCTGTAATTTAAATACAATAAACAGTAGATACCTACATACAGCTAATCAACATTTGTGAATTTCAATATACTATTGAAGCCCATTAACGACCCAGTTTATTGAACAAAACTATAAAGAAGCGAAAAGATATAAGTAATAAATTCTATAATACATTTTAAGATATGTTTTTTTCTGATTTCATGTTTTTAAATGTTTAGTAAATGCCAGAGTTTTGCAGCCAGCGAACCGTGCCACTGACTGTATAAAGAAACAATGATAGTCGTTTGGAAGTATTGTACATTTGAATTCAAAAGTCGAACATTAACCTCATAAAAAATTTTGATTTTTTTAAACGTAAACTATTGAAATTTAGTGCCTTTCTGGAAATTAAGAGTATGTACAGTAAGTTTCTATGAGGGACTAGTAACTACAAACATGTATAAATACCTTAAGTTGGATAATTATTTAATATTTCAAATGCATGACCATCTTAAATTTTCTTCGAAATTTAATATTGTACACAAGTTTAATTAATTGACGCGCTCGTATAATAGTCGTCGATAAATTTCAGGAGTTTCGGTTGTAAAATATTTTTAACCAAACGTTAACATCCTGTTAATAGCCACTAATGTCACGGTGACATAGCTCCGACCCAATTTCTGAACGGTGAAATGGGTTTTAATAAGCACTCCGAGTAAATTAGTTCTATCATATAAATAAAGTAAGTAAATATAATGGACGTAAAATTCCTGCATAAACTTTATAACTGTAGAATTTGTTGTAAGCAATTATTTCTTTATTTGAATTATAAATATATCGCTGAATATTTATAAAAACACTCCGAATTTTACTACGAAATCACTTAATGTCTCGTTTTGACATTGAAATTAAAAATATTATTAATAAAAATATACTAGTCTTTTCCAATATTGAATATTTTGTTCTTCAATAAACAGTTACATAAAACGACTGCGACACTGAACTTAACCTTATACCCATTGAATTTACATACAAAAGTACTGAAAATACGTCAATTTAAATGTCTAATCAACGCACTGGTATAACTATATTATCCTAAGTCAGTGTGTACCGTTGTATTGTGAATTTTATTACTGACTTTATATTATAGGTACATACGAATACTTATGTCTATTTTATGACGAATATTTGCCGAATACAATTAATAGTATCACTTTAATGCCGGTTTGAAGTGAATTACAATTTTCAGATAAATTTAGGCATAGTGACTATTAGGTTTTTTCCAATCACGGTTTTTTTTCGTTCTATAATAACCTTGCAAAGAGTGCGGCCATTTTATCCAGTCATTGAGATCCCGCTATTATCCCGCCCACGTCTTAAAATAAACATTAAAATTTGACTGCGAGCCGTGAAACGTGAATTTTCCTGATGAAGATTTTTCTCGCGGGGGGCGCTGCGCATGCGTGGGAGTTGAGCGGCGTTCGCCAATCGCCGGCAAGCCCGCCCCACGCTCTTCTCTCGCGGCTGAGCACGCCTCGTCGCCAACCACTAACTTCATAAAACACGCACCCGTTACTAATTAAACTCTGAAACTGAAATATTTTCAGTGTAATTATCATATTACTTGCATACACAGTGACAGAGCGCGGCTTCCGGCTGAAATCTGTAACATCCTTATCGTGACATCTACCTCCAAAGAGCGAGGGATGTCAAGTTTTTAAAGAAAATTTCAGAATGTCCAGTATCATGTCTCCATGTAAAATCGTTAGTGGTGTCATAAATTGCGGTTTCGAAAACCTAATCGGTGCGAAAGTCGTCTCGGCATCGCGTATGGTTCGGCACGTCGGTTCCATACATACCGAGAACTTGCGTCGTTCTCTTTGGAAATACGTCATTTTATCAGTTCATTAAATACCTTCTTGCTATCGATACCGACCTTTCGTCGTTAACATGTAGATGTAAAGCGACAAAAATGGGGGCACATTCGTCGGTACTAACGTGTCCTAATCGGTATTAGTTTCACAGACGGGTCGCACTTAGAATGGTCTGTTTTTTATGCATCCAAATGCGGTGAAGTCTAGAAAAACTGCCATCAATCAACCGTTTCTTGCAACGATCGACGCGTTCATTTGTAACCACCCTAACCATACATGTGTAAGCAGTAATGAGTACATAATTATTTATTACAGAACATTAATCGAAAAACGCTATCCAAGGCATGCGTGGAGATAAAATGGGTGTTCATTACTATAACATAGCAGTGGACATTAAAAATTAGATCATATCTTATAAGGAGATAAGTAAGCTCTGACACTTTTTTTCTAATTTACCACATCCTTTTACGATAAATTAAGGTCTTATATCTAAATAGGTAACATGTGTATTATAGGATTTCAAATAAATGTTACAGATAGCTCGATTTACGGTAGCAATTGTGGATGCAATGTAGCGTCACCACAATCAAGACCGCCCAACGGTCGATGTAATAATTGATCGGGCAGAGGTCAAATCTATTGTACGAAGCCCATCTATTGTAAGATTTATCTTGAACACAGATTTCAATGCGATTGAAAGACGCACAGGATACGTTACGTTGGTGATGTGTGATGTTTTCAGAAGTCATTTGTACTTTTCAAGTTTGTGTGATTACACTTGTCAGTTTCCAATCTTCCGAACGAGCGATACGTGTGTTAGATTTAAAACAAACGGGGCCGCTTACGCACAAAAGCTTACATTCTATCACATAATTGGTTCGCATCAACACGCTACCGAATTGTTATACAAGCTAGCATTGTTCCACATTTGAATCGCGCGATCCGCGTCACACTCGTTTCGCCGAAGCATCCATTGTGACAGTGTTTGTTGATGCGCGGACGATCCGCGCAAAACCGCTCAAAATCTCGCGAACGTCCCATCAAAACATTGCCGCGGGAAACAAACGTGTTTTCGTACGCAACTTGACTTCGGACCGAATAAATTGAATTCCGTCGAATGACTTTTTTATTGTTATTTCGCGGCCGCATACAATGCCCTTATGATTTAAAACGGCTCACCGACGTGAAGTAAGTCACTGTCTATTCGGACAAATATGCGGGCATCCACTTTCCAATTAAGAGGGTCAGAGATGAGATAGAAATTAGATCTGACCCCGGCTGATCCCGCAACGTAATTGACACCCAACGCTTAGTGTTTGCTGTAGACAACGCCGCGGGGCTTAATTAATGTGGCAGGCGTCAATTGTTCGTCTACCGCTACACATCAAAGACACGACATTGTTCTTGCTTCAACTAATTTTCGCGAGCTTATATTTTAAATAGATATCCTTAAAAACTTTCTTCTTATAATTTCAATGTAAACATATTTCTAATGTTTATCAGTGACAGAATTAAAGAGCATACGTAAAATGAAATATGTTTGTGTTCGTATATGCACGTCAGTCCAAGTAGCCAATGTGATCGTGACCGTTTCTGCGCAATGTACAATACACTTATATGTAATAATACAATTTCAGTGCAGTTACTGTCATAAGCGGAGGGGTAACAAATTGGGCGCGACAATCGAGTTAGTTGACCCGAGCTCAATCTCAGCGTCGAATGATTGACCGCAGGACACAGCGACACCAACTAGAACACGAGTTAAATTCACTTTAAAGATCTATCTACATCCATATTTTATACATAACTTCAAGATTTAGACATGAAACGACGTTAGCTAAACAATTTGATTTTTATTATATACCTAAACTCAAAATGAGTATTTCCCAATTTCGTGATAATAATTTTTTTCTTTTAATTATCCGGAGAGCTATCCCTGCCCGGTATTGGGTAAGAATTTACGAGCAAGGGACCGTGATGGAAAACGATTCAACGTGATAATGAAGTATCAATCCCTTTTTAATGTTTTCATCACTTGCGATGGGACAGTTGGTAATTACGCCCGTGTTTGTTTGTAATTAGGAACTATATAGCACTTTTCGGTTGAACGTCGCCTCGCTCAGACCTTTAAAAGCCGGTATTATCAGTATTACTCGTCTATTGTCCCCCAATATGGCGCGACTCAGCGTGCGGTATTGAATGCATATTACAGTATAAAGAATCTTAACCAGCTAAAGTGTCGTGAAGCACTTAGTCAATTCTTACTGCTCTTGAACATATCAATGTGACTTATTGCTATGTTTTCATATCAATAAAAATATAAACCGACATCTAATGATAAAGTAGTCCATTTTGCTCTTTGGTTTTTGATCTCAATGTCAAAATAGGTTTCTTACGTATGGTTCGGCATTAAGAAATTACAAATAGAACAGTAACAAAAAGTGATATGATTACTGTGATTCGCTTATGGTTAAATAAAGTAATGATCTATAAACAAATTAAACAATGCAAAAATTGCTCTATAATTATTGCAATTACTGCCATTATCGTTTTCAACATTTTTATCTTTCCAGTGTTGGACACGGATACCCTCTAAGGACGAGAAAGGCTCAGGCAATTTATTACAAAATAAATATAAACCACACCAAGCTCAACAATGCTTCATTTGATTAAATTATTTATTTCAAGAACAAAACACGTGCATGAAAAAAGTTATTTAATTGCACAGAACAGTGCGATCGTGCTAGCACAAACCATGCAGGCATTTGCCTGTAATTAATTCTCAAACGTCCGTTGCAACATGCTTTTTGAGACCCGTGTCACAAGCCCCCCGCAGTAGATATTGACGCGGTGTCTAAATTTGATTTTTATTAGGCCCAATTCGTCGCCCCCATCAGCGCTAAGTAAGTTAGATTGGATATATTATGTACATACATTATCGTCGGTACAATCGGTGTTATTTGTGAGAATCATACTCGTGCCATTGGCCTTTATTTTAACTCTACATTGTCAAACATTTTAATGCGTTAAGACTCTTAGCATTTAAATTAAAAATACATAATTTCCCAAGTCTTTCCAAGAAACAAATTGCGACAATAACCGTGTGAAAATAGGAACTTAAAGTCATGATTAAATAGCGCTTAACAAAGATCGTCGAGGACAACTAATATTTAAAACTCAGATAGTTAATATTCGATAACCCGGTACTTAACCAATTCCGACCCTTCGACGACCAAACGGTTATTAAAATGAAATAAAGATGTTTACTGGTACTTAACCCTTGAACCGCCGACGCGAGAGGAATCAGCCGTATCGATATGGGGCGACTAGTTATTGAAATGTATTATTCATAGGAACAGATAAGTACACCCTTATTGAAAACATCAAACAACTTTATCAATGTTACAATTAAAATTCAACAGTGTACGGAGGTATTAACCGACGAACGATTATAAATTAACGATAATTGTTTATTCAAACGGCATATTAAATAGTTTATTGGGTGAACAGTGTACGACGCGATGCCGCAGCGGTGATGTAGAATGTAGATCTTAAAACAAACCGTGTTCCAATTATGCGTACAAGTAGTCACGCACAGCGGAATATTACAACCGCTTATTACACCTGTTGCACGTATGTACTTCTAAGCAGGGCAACTTGCCGCTTTAGCACTTTATAAAATTATACTTAGAGCTCGTCTCTACCGCTATAAGCCACCTGCGTACATTTAATCGCCTAAATACGTATGTAGGCGACGTAGGTACATCTAACACGTGGTGTTTGGTATTGAAATTGAAAAAAAAACATATTTATCGCAGACTGTGATATCCAAATATCATTTTTTTGTAAACATAATACTATAAACAAATTTCTTCTAATATATCATTTCATAAGCGGTGTCAATAATTACTTAGTGCACTCCGACCCGAGCTGCAGAAGTTGGCGAAACGCGTCACGGGCTAGCGGTTTGTGTGGGAACATCCCTACGCAACGGGGAGTTAAAGCGAGGGTGGCCCGGGCACCGTAAGTGGGGTACCGGGCCGGAAACGATCGTGTCGGAATCGCTCCGCGCACCTGTGGGAATGCGTGTAGCTGCGGATCGCAATTTAAATACTGTCAGTTCGAAGTCGTTCCGTTAAACCGATAGCATAATAGAGAGCGTAACCGTGTAACTGCACAGCGTTATCTGTTAATTGTTCGTTTTAGTGCAGCTTATTCATTTGTTTTGCATACCCGTTTCTGTAACGACTCATCGGTACTGGTATCGTTCGTTAGATATGTAGAATAGATCAAGGCGACGTCAAGTGCAAAATTTGTATGGACGCAAACAAAACGCATAGTCGTTCTCTTTCAGATACCATAAGTCATGAACAATAGTTTGGTAGACGGAAAATTTTCGACCGCCACGTGACCAGGTCGTAACCCACAAAATGAAAAACAGCGAAGAGTGTTTAGTCGTCAAGTGACGTCGAAGGAAACAAACAACCGTGTGATATCCGATGATCTAATTTAAATTTTATAGTTTTAATATATTGTGAATACTACATACACACTGTATTGGCTAAGAACGTTGTAAATGTAATACAAAAACCAGTGCTAAATAGACAAGTAAATAGTGTTTCGTTGAACTTGGTGACGGGTGCAAGTTCCGACCTCAAGCCCGCAGCAGTGCATACTGGCGACGGCGGCCATTGCAGGCATGGGAATCAAGGTCATGATGAAAGCTTTCAATAAGCCAAAAGGTGAGACCCCACTCCAACATTTCCTTTGATGATATTACAGGTAATTAAGATACAAATACTATGAGTGTTTTTGAAATATTTATTTGTTTATTATACATAATACATACCTACATATAGGTAGTTGTATAAATTAAAACATACATTAAATTTCAATACAATATCTTAAATTAGTCATATTTTGAAATACAATGTAGATTGACCGCAATAAGTTGTCATATATTAGCAATAAAAATGTGGAAAACCAATATCTCAACAAGTACAACGTAGAATCTGCTGGTGACATTATTAAACATGTAGAACAGTTGTATCATAAGAACATATAAGATTAGTACAACTCAAAATAAATGCGTTAGACATTGAAGAGAAGAATATGTATTAGACATAAGAATACAGACTAAGTGAAAAAAAAATTGTTTGGTACAAGGGTGAACTTGAACTCTCAAGTGGGGGCGCAAGAGGTAAGTATATGCTGAAAATTGAAATCTGGCTAAAACAACAGAATCATTATTATAAAAGGCACGAACATTTTGCCTGCGTAGTTGAAGTTTCATTAAAAAAAAAACATAAAAGTCTGCAGAAGCCTCACATTTCGTAAAATGTGACAGCTATGACAATTGTATATCGTTTTAACGGTAATAGGACGATGTGAAAATGCCGCTGTGGCAAGCGTTTGTGCGAGTAGGTCTCCCGCTGTCAATCACGCGTTCGACCTTATATCATTGGCCGGGTGCATTCGTTTCAAATTCGCAACAGCCAGCTCTATTGTCGGTTGTGTAAAGGCGATGTATCATCCTCGGTGACGCAATGCTCTCGGTTTCGCCTGCACTTGTCCTAAATGTGAACGCTCCGTGACCGCAAGAAAAATATGAAAACGCACGCCTGTGATGCGTATCAACGTTGGCATCGTCGGCGGAGACAACGTGTTCGATATCAGCGCACGCCTCGGGTATTCGTTACCAAATATATCACAACCGTGCTAACTGAAAGATATTACAATTAAGGGCTGCTTTTAACACAGCGGTTTTTTTTTTAAATCTCAATGTAAACGTCATTTATTTATCTCTGTTTATCGCCAGTGATCTATCACTCTGTCATATAGGAAATTACCACATTGTAAATTTGGTAATGATAATTTGGTATTGTGTCCGAAATATATTATTGAATAGTGTCTAAAATGGCGTATGTGACTTGTTGCCCGTCCATCTGCGTAGATTCACACAGAGTGAATGAATTTCATGTAGAAACACAGAGTTTTCTTGTAACTACTCGCGTCCAAAACTATCGACCTTAGGGCGAGCGTTGTGCAAACGGGAGCCGTCATTACCGCAATTATGATTTACTCTTCGCGCATGCTCTGATGATCTTGAAAGTGAAGACCTT
>DWEM01003146.1:0-11070 GCA_018245935.1 Agara belti belti | reverse complement strand
CAGTTTTGACATACCTAAACCTCGGCAATGACAACTTATTGTTGGTTCCTAATTCGAATTTCGAATCTAACTAATATAAGATGGCGATTTAGACTATAGGTGAAAGTAATGTTGCTATGGGCTGCCACGTTAACACCAAACAATTTTCAAGCTCGTTTGTTTCACCTGTAACATAAAGCAGGAATAATCCTTAATCTTACGAGAAACAAATCTATAATGACTCACAGCATTTTAGGTTGTCACCGACTAAGATAATAAAGGTGTAGTAGTATCACGACATCACGACAGCCTGTTGTAGTTTATAATGACTGAATGAATTTAAGACAAAGGATCAGTTGTACGGCGCCCCTATACAAGGTACTTTGCTACCATGATAATGTTGATTTATTTGCAACCGACTCTTGTTAGTGTCAAGTTGTTTAGCCGAAATAATTTCTGAAATTTGAAAATTAATTGTAAATTTTAGCTGACAGGAATTGTACTGCTTGTTTTCGATATTCGACTGCAAATAATCGTTATAGAAGCTCTAGAATAAAACGCAATTAAGTTAAAATTTGATAACATCAGTTTTCTTTGATGTATTTTATTCATTTTACGAAAATTCAAATGTTTACGAGGGCCATAGACACTTATGTAGGTTTCATCTCAATTAGAGCTAATGTTAATTCTAATATTAGTGAAATGTTTCTTGTATTACGGAACGGAAATAAGTCTTGGCTGGCTTCTAGCGTCTTGTAGATTTCAAAAAAACATAATATTATGTATTATAAACACCCTTAATTTACTTTGAAGTGTTTGATCGCACTAAGACGTTATGTGCAAACATTTTTTGTCAAATTTACAACAGTCGCCTCGATTTTTAACTATAACAGCTGTTCAAACTCACACGCCGCGGCCGCCCCAGTTTGCTTAGCTAGTTACTTATCTGCTAGCGATTCACAACTTAACACCTCGAGTGTTTTTCTACAGGATGATACCAAGATTTATAGTTGGTAAGACGATATTCTAAACGGAAGTTTATCTCCCCCAAGTGCGATTTACACAACACCAAGACGTTTGAGCTGTTGAGATATTTCAATAAATCACAAATGCGTTTCGGATTTCAAAGTGTCCCAGCGTATCACCCCTCTAGGTTGTTAGTTTTTTGTAGGGGCCGAAACTAAGGGAGAAAAGAATTTTAATCTGGAAGGCTCATTTTTAATCACGTCTCGCAAAGGGACCTGTTGTATACAGAACTGGAACTAAAATGCGAGTTGCTAGAAGATATGATACATTCAACAGAGGCACTATCGTCGAAAGTAGGAAATAAAGTTTCCATATTGTTTACAGCTGATCGAACATTGTGTACTTACGGTTTGAAATGGAATTTATTTGTCATTTACAGAGTATACTCTTTTCCGTCGCTCAATCCTTCCCGGTAGAACAACTCGGTGAAGCAAGTGGAACGACGTAGGCTCGCGTAATCCGTGTACTTCGGTGTTATTAAAAACCAAAAGCTATAGGCGAGCACGTTTTATATGAGAGCGGGGTTAGAGACGGCGGAATGAAAAAAGGAGGATAGAGAATTTCAATAGCGATAGAACACGGTGTGTTTGCGAATGGGATTAATATTTTTTCCAAAGATTTTTTCAACTATTATGATTGAACTCTGGAATGTTATGGAGATTTTACCCAAAAATATAATCAAAGACAGAAATGGAGGTAAGATCGATATTTTTATTTATAAAAATATAAACAGTACAATTTTCATATATCTCTTTAATATAAAATATAACGGATACTACGTAATTTGAATTGTAAAATGTTATATTGCAATGAAAGTTTAAGTTAAAACGAAAACATTTTGAAAAAGTCTTAACGCTCAAAATCCTGATAAGTTAACGCAAATAAGTTAGGGCTGCTTTCTAAGGTGTTCAACTTCACATTGTTGAAGAATTAGACTGTGGGTGAAGATTGATAAACGATAGCTGAGCGTGGGCGGCGGGAAGCGAACTCTCACGTCCTTGTTTCTAAATATTTTTAAAAACATTGGCACATACTTCAAATTACATTTTGTTACTTCACACACATCTAAAATATTCTGTTTAAAGGATTTAAACCATAGTTTTTACCTTGCTTGCTATAGTTTATTACGATACACAGAAAACGTGTACAGAAGAAAATTATAACTTAAGACCTGAACAAATTAAATATACTTATAGATTGCACAACGGTTCATAAGAACAGTAAATTCATTGCTTTCAAGCAAATGGTATCTTGACTTTGGTAACTGAATAGTATTCGATACTTATGTTTAGGGTAACTATCTATTTTAAAAGATTTTTCTATTTTTTTTATCTCCTTCATTATTTATGACAGCTGCTACAATTAATTTTACAAGGGTTGAGTGGTAGAGAATGCCACTAGGAATTTAGTCCGCCTTGTGTATAAAAATCAATAAAAGGTACCTACTTAATTAAATAAATATTGTCACGTATTTTTTATTATCTCGCGATTATATATAACTAGTACATACTATTTGTACACTTTACAATGTCCACAGTATATATTTGTACATATGTACTATATTTTTGAACGTGTGTGAAATGACGTGTGTGAGTTAGCTTCAAGCGCCAACAACAAAGCCTTGTTTAAACATTTGTCTTGCTCATAGATAACTCAGAATTGCCACCTATCCAAACATTATTATAGTGTTAAGTCGTAGACAGAAATTTGCATGAATGTTGTCCGAATGTAATAAATTTCTGGATAATCATTTACAGCACTCGAGAGGTATGGGTTAAAGGAATTTAATATGTGTAACAATAATATCCAAATACGTAACAGATAAATAAGCGGCATGTGTAGCCAAAGTCGAAATAGTTGAAATAATGGAATTGTGCATTAAATTACATATGCTTCTTTCATTTATTTATGTACCTACAAACAAATACAATACAGGAACATTTATAACTGAAAATAAGTACAAGGTCACAACTTATTCCACATTGAAATAATATAACACTGTTCTATAAAATTATCATGCTATAATTATAATAATCAAACTTTATGTTAGTATGTATTAAAATAATAATAAAATTTATTAAATTATTCAATTTTATATATATGTATCGCTTATTGCCTTAACTTTTAGAAACGTAACATATTACGTTTCTATTTTTGTATTTGTAATTTTTTGTGAACGAAAACTTAAAATTTTTCGTACATTTCTACAGTTCCTGTCACGAAATTGTACTAAATTACCAACAAAGACAGTGTACCGGAACCTCGCATCAAATACCTCATAAGTCCGCTACAGAATTCGAATTTCGAAAATTAAAAATCCCCACGTCTTTTCGCCGTGACTGCGCTGTGCTTCGTGGATGTAATGAATACCTGTCAGGCGCGCGTGTGGGCGATCCACGGGCCTAAGTCGAAGGCAAACATTTACCCTTCGCTCAACAGTAATTGTTTAAAATTGAGCCTAACTGTGTGGGCTTCGCCTGTTGCCCGTCCATCCACTCGACTCTTGCTTTGTTTAATATCTACGATAAGCACCACTAAATGATGCTGAGTAAGTCGTCCGCGCAAAGATATGCTCGTTCGTTCTTCTTGCTCCGAAGTCAGTTTGTCATTAACTTCTAGATTAGATGAAATCGTGTCTGGATTACAGATAATTTTGACGGACGAAATGGGCTTACGAGTAAAAACAGATATGTTTCTAAACATCTAAATAAAGACGAAGTAATTTATATTTTTTTGTCCATTTGAAGCTCTTAGTGGATTGGTAGAGAAGAAATAAAATGTTTGAGTACGTGACCTGAAATCCTTAATAACGCTAAGTAATTAACTAAGTTTTATACTAAGCGTTACTGCCTAAGTGTTACCAAACGTTTGTAATGTGTTTATGAAACAAAATAATAGAATTGACTATTTTAGAAGTTTTAATAAGTCTTTTGACACATAATAAGGCTTTATAAAAAAAAATGTATCGAAATGAAGTAGTTAAAGTGATTTTGAAAAGGTTAATAGTATTCTGAGATATTGAATGGAACGAGATTTGCTTCGAATTGAACAGACTAAAATTTTCAAACTAATTTCAGTTTTAGCCATGTATAATGTCTTAACAGCCGAGCTTGATATTCCGATCCAATCTCATTTCCGCGTTTGTAAATTAATGTTTGATTTCAGTTTTGGCACAAATCTTCAAGAAGTAGCATGTTTATCACAATAATTTTACTCGAAAGTTAAACTAAAACACAAGGACTCATTAGCCTACACTTATAAATTTTAGTCGGAGTACCTAATCAGGTGCCTACCTGTTAATTACTAATAGGTATGGGTTAATTATTACCTGTTAATTACTAATACCTGTTAATAACTAATTAGGTATGCATAAATATCAGCCAGGTCTTTTAATTTTTTCCCTCCAGAAGTGTCAATGTACAAATACTCACAAATATAATCTGTATTTTCTGAATAGTGAAACATACTAAAATCTTTTGCGTATTTTAAATTTATACCATCTGATTTATAAATGAATCTTATGGTTCTACATCATTGTTAAGAGAGAACATGATTTTTTTGTAAATACATTTTAAATCGCGAAATATTTTTAGCTAGTTTTACTATTATTTACATTTTACTTTTTGCTTAAAAAATGTTTATTACAATTTTATGACATTTTGAACATGTTGACTAAGTTAAAAGATGTTGATTAAAATCTATTTCGAAATACGTTTAGGCTGCGAAGTGTAATGAAATATAGTTCAGGCGATCCAAATTTCGGGAACCAAGCTTAGTAGTGAGCCGTATATGTATATATGTACACACATATAAGTACATAAAATGGAATCTATTGATTCAATTAAGCCTGCGACACGAATTCCTGAACGAGATTCGATAAATACGGATATTGGCATCGTAATGGAATTAATGGGACGTTGTAAATTAAAACGTCGAACCTGCTAATTCAGCCCTCGGATTTCGTATAAAATAATAGGCGTTCTCGCCTAATTCGCTACTAAATTAGGGTATTTGCGAGTAGTGGCACGGCTGTCCATTGACGTAAGCGAGCTGATTTATCGAGAGCTGTTAACGGGATAATAACATTGTCGATAAACCATTCCATGCTTTAAACCTAAATTTGAAGTTTCAATCAAATTGATTAACCTTCGGGAAAAGGGTGACAAATAGTATACTAATTACGTATCAGTTATTTCAATGATTGTTTAGTTAAGTGGAGTGGGTGATTTGTCTGCCATACTCTTGAAGTAATGCGAACTTTAATATTTTATCTGTCTCATCCAAGGCTATAATACTTATCTGGCTTCGAGACACTGCTATTATTTACTGAGAGAGATTAGTATTTAGCAGCGGGTAATGAAGTTGAAACCAATATGAAAAAGGCAATAATCAAAGTCTGATAGAACTGATAGAGCTAAAAAGTATTTTCCAAAGTCGAACAAAAACACAACACGATCGGGGGTTGGGATCACAAAAGATTATTGTTCCTGCCACGTCGAACGTAACGGACGGAACGACGCTCAACGTGAACTTTATTAGCTTCTTCTATTAAGAAAATAGTTTATGAACTGCGGGTATAAAATATACGCAGCAAAATATTATGATATATAAAAATAACCTGGCCTTTGACTGACTTCTGGAATAGACTGGCCTCTGGTCGAGTGGTTAGGGACACTGACTACAAAACCGGAGGTCGTGGGTTCGATTCCCATTTATTTATTTATCTCTCTTTCACAACTGCGGGAGGCCTGGATAATACTGCACCATGTTGCTCCACTGCACCACTCCACCATTTTACATTTCACATAAAGTCTATGAATTTTCAGTAATGTCAATAAAAACCAGAAGTAATAGCTAAATGTCTTTTAAATATTACTTAACTAATACGAAAAATAAAAACCTTTACTTTTGCTTAATGTGACAACTATTTATAAAAGGTTCACGTCGTTTCATCCGATGAAGCACAGACAATGCGTTTTGTTCACGAATCGCTTCACCGTTTGTAACTGTATAACGCCATCTTGATCAGTAATAATATTACTGTTTAATATTTTCTTCAGCTTTTAAAAATTTTAGCTTTTTTTTAGTTGTTCTAAAGATTTATTATCTGTATCTGAAAAAGCAAGCACAGAATTTTATACAGTACAACAATGCGTGGTTTATTATCAGCATGTCTTTGATGTCTCGTGTACTGGCTCCACTTAAAGTGATAGCTAATGCCGTTATAAGATAATTCCGAAGAGCTGTCCAATGCAAACACCCTTATATACAGTAACATTAGTTCAAAAGCAAACATTTAATCGGTACAAAATGGATTTTAGGAAAAATACTCTAGACGCGAATTTCCAATTATTAATAATTTCCAATCCTAACAAGATTTCGATAGTGTATATTTTTAGCCATACCAACAATATAGCGTCATGGCACCAAAGTGAATACGCATTAGCGAGATTCGCAAAAAATAATGAACCAAGAGGGAATATCAAATAATGGGAAACGGAATACCGCAACTGTGATTACGAACAGACAACGACAGATGGCTGCCGCGGATCATACATCATACGATTCTAATTATTGTTGCGGCCAGTCCAAATCAATTTAGCCTCTCTCCCGTCTGGATTTATAAGTCATTTCTATTATAAAATTGATTATCCTCCCATACGACGCAGTAACTTTGTCTGCTAATGGTGCATATGCTACTGTTATGACGATCATAATTCAGTCAATCTTTTGTTTTATTTTAAGTGCGTAGATATGGAACACGTTTACCGCTGCCGAGTTACATATTAAACGATGAACAAGTTTCTGTAAGCGTTTCGTTTAGTTCAGACTTCGATCGCATAATGTGCAAAACCAATCTCAGTGAAACGAATGGTTTAGGCGTATTTATTAAACAATTCTTCCCCTGAATACATGATATAAATAGAATGCAATATCTCACTAGTGTGTAACTGCAGAAGTATTATATTTCATTATCATAGTTTTATTTTCTATATTCATCAAGGTGCTTTTTAAGCGATTATGCCAAAAATCATATAAAAGTCTGAGCCATAAAAGTAAATGTAATAAAATCTGAGTGAAATTAAAAAATGTTGCCGTAAACTATATAAGAACTGATATAGATTTTGTAAAGGACTATTAAATTACTTTCTCAAGGGAGATAATCGTTTATGTTTTATCGCTTACTTATTGATTATACGACAAGGTAGGTAAAGAACAAACGGCTAACTAAATTGTTGCGACACCAATTTGCTCCGCTTATTAAATAACGTGCGTTGTATTTACCTCCGTAGGAGTAATTTGGCTGGGTAAATAGTCTAGCGGTGACCCTACGGTCACAATTTGGCCTGCGATGGCTCTCGGCCTTGCTTGAACTTCGCTAACATCGTTATATCGTCCCCTGCCTCCCCCGAGGCGCTGAATGTCCCTACATCTGTCGGATAAGTCCACCTATAAAACTGTACCGTATTTTACAATCCGCAATTTCACTTTATAGATATGACACAATAAATCGAGACCTGTAATCTTTGGTTCATTGCTTTGTAAGATAAGTTAAGTAAGCATTGCTGAGCGATCCGAACGTCTTGCACAATGACAATAGAAAAGATGCGGGTTCATTATTTTTCTCAATGTTTCATGTAATGTTACTTTGTTAGGAGTTAATCAATGTTAACAGAAAAACCTAATTATTTTCGTTACGTCGATATCTACATAATAATACAAAGGAACAAAGTAGCGGGGTCAAAGTTGGTCAGGATTTCTCAATTTATCTGTGCAGGTGCTTTTTCCCAGCAAAAACTGTTTTGCTATAATCTTGCCCTCGAGCGGTCGGTCTCCCTCGGGAATGCAGCAAGTCGTCTTAATAGACTTAGAGACGTACTGTAGACTGCGTCCCTCGGGGCAAACGTGTCCCCGCCATACTGTACACTAAACCTACCCTAAAAATTAGATTAGCTTCTTTTGTGGATCGTCTATTGTCTACAGAATAAAACGATTCTCTAAACTTTTCGATATAAAAGGCGCATTCTTTTTTCCGTAGAAATAGCACTTTAGCAATTTTTTTTGCTTAGTTTGTGTATGTGATATGCCAATAAATTTAGGTCATTATATGGTTAATGCGGTAATTAAGTGTCATGTTAAGCTAATGTATGTATAATTACTGGAACATGTTGTATTACAATTAATTGGATGTACTATTATGTTTATCAAAATGAGGTCGAACATGATATTATTATTAATTAAATATAATTAAAGACTCGTACAAATTATCCTTTATCATAATAATATACATTAAACTTGGCATGAGCTTGGGATTTATAAATTTATATTATGTCCTAACACGACCGCTCTGTCCTTAATACATGGTTTATTTGTTTTGTACGAGTATTCGTTGTTCGTTAAACTATGAACGACTGAACGAGAATAGGATTTGAGTTTTAAAGAAACTGTTATTATTTGCTAATTAAAGCATAGAATTATTGAAAATTAGACGCTCGAGTTCGAAGTAAAACGTGATACAGCTCTAGTTTTATCTTCGCTGCGATTCTTGCAGACAAATATCTGTGTGGTAACTTTTTTCTTTTGCCTATGTGACGGCAGGTGAGAACTTATTTATATATAGGAGGTGAACATAATTATTACAAACATCTTATTACGCACAAAGAAAGTTAAAATCATACAAAAATATCTGATGTATTCTTTGTAAGTCAAGGGATCAGAAATGTTTAACTGAATTTAAGAAGAGAGTTTATCTATAAGTAAGTCTTTGTACATAAAGCTTACGTCAGCCGCTCTCATTATATAATGAGTCTCACTTATCATGCTTTAAGGCTTTCTTCACAACTGTCTCACTTCGTTTCCTCGAAACAGAAGAGGTCAAGTAGGTTTAGTGTTTTCTTTCTGTAAAAAGATTCTGGAGTTGTTGTTTTTTAAAATTCACAGTACACGACTCTGCTGAATATTCAAATTATATCAAAAATATGACAACAATCGTAAGTTTAAATGTATATTGCCATTAGTGATTTATAGTTACATGATTACCTATATGCGAGTTTCTTGTACCCATTACAGCGAATCAGCACGTGTCCATGACATAAATATTCACATTATTACGTAGTCAGCTTCGGCCCCAATGCTTTCTAAGCTTTTATTAGTAACTTTTTTTTCTATCTCCCGTTGTGCATTTAGATATAAAGGGGATTTAGGCGTAACATATCGACGGGAAGCAGTAGGGTGACGAGCACATTGCCTACTGTTTGCTATTGTTTACTATAATGTGGGTGAAATTTAGCTCGTTCGACTACACTGACGGTAATTGTTCCGTTCCCTTTATTGCAAACGCTTTTATTTATAGCGTCGTGGGGTCCGCATCCAAATCCCGGATTATTTGGCTAACAAATTATATCGAATCTGTTGAGAATGGGACGCGCCTGTCAATAAATCAACGTTCGGATTTATTGATGAAAGGCGACAAATTTATGAGTCGAAATGAATTTCGCCCTGTATTGTACTTGCGGTGAAGAGTATAATAATACCAATAAAAATGCCACATTTATGTGTCGCGAGCAAATTCTGCCGAGAAACAAATAACTCTCTTCGAAGTTTGTCCCTAAAATCGCCGGGAACTTATAATTTATAAATTAAAAACATTAAATATTGTATGATTCTTTTATTAAAGACACATATGATTTACAACAATAAAAATATAAACTTAATACTAAGCTTAAATAGGCATAGTTTTTAATATCTCCTAAAAACAATAAATCAATAAATGGTAATTTAACAACGAAATGTGATAAACAAATATACACACAAATGCACTGACCTAATTTATTTCTGCATAATAATAAACACTGATTTCAACATCCGTAAATAAATCAAGTAGCAATTTGAAAGGTTTTCAGCTTTACTGAACAGTGGCGTTCACCGTACGGCACTTGAATGGATGATCGAAATAGATTTTCCTCACACTTCCTGCTTCGTAATGCGACTGGAAGTCGAAGGTAGGCGAAGTTCCAGTGATTAATGAACTATTGCGATAACAGAATATATCCGCGACATATGTTCTTGTGTACGATTTTTACATGTATTGTTTATAATAATAATTATTATAAATGTTACATTTGCGTAATATACAAAAAAAAATATTGTACTCTTCGTGACTTATTATAGTTTATATACTATACTACATGTATATAAATATATAATACTAAATATAGTTTAATGCCGTAAATGTCTCATGCAGTAATCAAGTCATTTGACGCTTGTCAATTTGTTGCAGATCCCTTCAAATAGGGTTCTGACTTAGACGTTATAATAAATATGATCTAAAACTGTTTACTTATAACATTGTAATAAAAATCTAGTGTTTACGATGGCATAATGAATCTATTAATTTTAGTATGATTACCAAAATCATCATTATTATAATTTTTATTGAAATATGGTGGTATAAATAAATCTTTAAGTGCGTGTAGACGTTTCAAATTATATCGTAAATGTTTTACTGCAAGGTAATGCTGGCTCCATTAACGGTAGTGGAGTCGCGTAATGGTCATAACATAGGTATTAAACCTGTATATTTCATGAGGAAGGTTGCACTAACTTTTATTGGCTTTTGCCGTAACAATGTTACATGCACAGTTTAATACAATACAATGTATTCAAAGGTTCTCCTTATCACTTTGAAAGCCCATTTAGATTACTGTTAGTATTTCTAAATTTACAAGTTTTATGGCAACGAACTAGAAAACGTTTAAATCTTATAAAAGGCGGTAAAATCTTTCCATTACTTACTTTCCATTCCCTTTCATTATGTCTATTACTGTTGTATGTACGAATTTATTGTCTCTCGTTGGACAATGAAGTTGTGTGGCATCGATTCGGAAACAAAGTTGTGAAATTAAACCACGACTAGGCTAAATAGTCGGAAATTTCGTCCGAGTTGCATTTGACATAGTTCTGCAGCCGTGTACCAATGGTCGCTACCTAATTTCATGTGGTTCGTCGTTTAGTACCTACTATGTTGAGGTTTTATTTTTTTATCGATGCATCGTTGTATCCATG
>DWEM01003145.1:0-11070 GCA_018245935.1 Agara belti belti | reverse complement strand
ACGTAACTGGTGAAATGTGGGGGTGTACTACACTCCTCTGCCTACCCCTTCGGGGAAAACAGGCGTGATGTTACGTTTTTTTACAAATATGCGCAATGAAACCTTTACTGGCAGTAAAAATTTACGAGGGTAATATTTGACCCTCTTTCCTTATGGTGAATTCTTGCGGTTTATTTTTAGGTGCTTGTCTAACCACTGCCGTTTGAAGATTATCAATAATAATGTAATCACAAAATATGATCATTTCAAACCTCTACTTCTGAACATAGGCCTACCCAAACAGCACCTCATTATTCACTTGCAACGTTTATATGTCACTAAATACATCTGCATAGAAAAAGAGTCATTTTTTTATACATCTCGCTATTTTTTTTGATATCTTGTCGTTCCGCCGTTTGCAGTCCGACCGTTATATCTTACAGTCGGAAGGAATGTATAAAATTATTCTTCGGTAGAATTCAATAAATTTCTGAACTCGCCGGGGCAATCAGCAACGAATTCAATAATTCGGAATCCCTGAGTAACTTTCACAATACTTTATTTAAAGCTAGTGTCTGCTGGCGAGGTGCCAGCGCCGTTGGTGTCGGTATACAATGCCCATGAGTATCATGCTGATAGACAATTTATAGGACCGAAGCCCTTTGTTTCTCTACATCCATAATTGTATATTATTTTTTTATTTCTACAAGCTTTATATTTTCCCGCTAAAGAAATAAGTCCTCTCTTATATCTACTAAAGTTCTTTTAAAACTGATAACAAATTCATTAGATAATTAAGCAGGAGTTTAAAGTTATAAAAATTATCATCACTCTAATAACGTCAGTTACAATACAGCTATGAAAGGGTCTAAAGCAATCAAACTTGGATGTAGTATACAAGGGAGGGAGATATCACTTGTAGAACAATTACACAACTCTGATGAGATCTCAAACATCTTCAGAGATAATATTAATATACCCCTTTTAGTGTTTATTTTTATAATTTAAGAAACAAATGCTATATTGTATAATAATAAAATATAGACGATGAAAAAGGCGTTGTATATGTAAACTGTACGCGTAGCTTATAGGACAGGATCGGTATCGACAAATGTGTACCTATACTTACATATTAAGAATAAACTTACGCGCTAATAACGTGCATGTTCTGTATCGCAGCGGAAGGTCGCGAAGGTCGTCTGGTAGGAGGTAGCTGATGCACTGGCCCTAATCCTGATCCAAAAAGCACCGGTTGAAGAGACAGCGACGGGCCGAGGGTCATAGATGGTGGACTGGATAGCCTGTGATAAAATGCAACAATTAACAACAGTTTTCTAATTATGGCTATTTCGTATACCAACGCGAAACTTTTGAACAAAATATTACTTATGGCATAAATTAATAAAACACATTTGAAGTGAGACATCCTTTGATTCCCTAGAACTCGACTGCGGTAGATCTTACGCTGAATTTATTTCTGCCGCTAAGCAGCAGTGTTCGGGGTGTCCTGATCGAATCGGTTAGAAATAATACAGCAAAATAAGGCAGAGCTCTTAAAAGATCTAAAACAAAGTTAAAACAAGTTTGGATGTCCAAGTTAACTAGAGTTTCTAAACTTTTACTAGACAAAGAGGTGGGACAAAAAAGTTTCACCTCGTCTGTAGCACAATATTATATATAGTATGTTCGTTGAAATGGAACCCTGTACTGCTATAGTTATAACTTATCAACAGAACGTGCATTCAGCCTATGTATTTCGATTTACTTGAAGTTAATTTCATTACACTCGATTTTTTCGATCTCATGTAATATACTTCTGTGGACTGAATTGACGATGCTATTTTTATTTTATTAATATTATTTTTGATTAGCACGCAATATCGTTATACATTATGTTTAAACACCTAAATTATTACTTGACAGTTTTTCAAAACTAAACTGTATTAAAATTATGATGACAAGAAAAAAGTTGATAAAAATGAAAGATGCATTAGAAATTCGAGTAAATTACTTTGTAATTACAATTCAGGCCTAGAACAGTAAATATGTGATAAGTTTAAAAACGATTTCAAAACAAAGCCAATATTCTCCATTTGTCTGCCTTCACCGAACTCGACATTGAGTTACGATATTACACTCATAAATCTCAGCCACAAAACCGAGCTTCATTCACGCGAGTGCCTGTAAGAGGAAAGCATTTCTTTATGATGCTTAAACAGATTTTTATTGTAATGCAACATCTGGCAAGGCCGTCAATTATTCGCGTAAGTTACATTGTAACGTGACCGTAATACAAACACTGTAATATAAATGTACTTAGCCCGCTCTGACGTAACGTAATTCTAAGTAGAATAAAAGTAACATGAAATGTTACAAAATAACATATTCGTGTCATTTAAGCTTAACGATATAAAAAATAATAAAACGCGTACCGATATCCCAAATTGATATTTAAACAATACAAATTAGTTCAAACGCTCGAGGAGCATGTGACTATTAGTAGCAAATTCTCACGAGTATTTTCGTCTTATGAACAATCTGCGTCTCGCTTGGTTACAGAATAAGAGCATAAAAGTTAAGAATCCGTCACAATAAGACCCATGTCTAGTGAGAATTGAATATATCGCGGCCTATTCTAGAGGTTTGTTCTCACAAAACAATTTTGTAAGGAACATAAGAAACGTAAAGAATAATAGGTATCAAGAGTTGACGTTTTCCCTACTTAATTGCTCTAAAGCTAAAGCTAAAGCTCTAAATACCCAAACATAGTTCGAAAATGGTATTTAAATGGTGTGCTCTTATTTTCATTTAAAAGCTGATAAGTATAAATCACATTACTGCACGATCAAGATTCTTATCATATAATATTTATATTTTCATCGTAACCCGGTTAAGCAAAAGTACTATTAAAAAATATATTACAATATAAAAGTTCATGCATTTCAGAACGAGAGTGTACTTGCAGCTCGTGACCCATTTCATACGGGCGTGCAAGTAATAATTACTTACATTGCAAACTGCATGCCAGTATAGCTGCTACAGAACAATATAAAGGACTAGTACGCAATTCGCTTTAATACTCCGTACAGTTTTCTGACTCTGAATCTGGTATATTCAATTCCAGTCGAACCGTAGCATTAGTCAACATTAACTGCCGCCGTGGAAGTGGCCAGTTTTACAGCGATCTAATGACTAACCGACCCGACTTAACTGTCTCATGCGAGCCACTAGTACCAAATTTATTGTTACTAAACTAAATCGTCATCGATTTATGAATCCAAAGAACTAACATAAACGTGTCTGCGAAACTTATATTGCCGTGGTGATTTAAGCGTAGAAGTATTGAATTTAACAGTCTGGTATACCCGCAAGACGATACATTCTTAACGTAATCCCTACACCATATACGGTTTCAAAGGAAACAATTTTCATAGGCAAACAATGCATAATTGAAATGACTTTGCGATTACTTTATTTTCACATTATGATAATACACATTAAAACGTTTCCAATACTTGATACATTTAACGAGTCAGTTAATTCAGAGAGCGTTTGGTGCATTAATTAGTCGCCGGCGAAGAAAGCCAGACGGCAATAATGCTTTTAGTATCGTTGTATGTACATATACATACCGACATAAACAGTAAATCTTATACGATTTATCGAAATAGGTAGGTGCTGCTAGAAAATAAGACATTGGCACCCAGTGTTTACACTGAGTGTTCTTACAACTATGTATTATGCATTACCCTGACAATTTCAGAATATATCAACTGAACAAACTGCAAAATACCGTAAGGGCGACTCCATGTGTACGCGATGCGAAGAGCACGAAGGCGCCGGTTGATGGATAGGATGCGCGGGTATCGGCGGTGGGCTGCTGTGTCGGCTGAGGGTCTCGGGTGATACCAGCGCGGCTCCCGCAGACGCCGGACTCGGCAGAGGAGGTGCGCTGCCCCCGGACATATCGGAGTCCGCGTAGGTCCCGCGCGAAACATGTGACCCGCCCGACATGTTGTTCGCCGGTATCGAGAAACAGCTGCAACAATAAATAACCCACATAAATGAAGAATTTCTATCAGTAATTAATAACAGTCCATTCACTTCCGGCCAATCGACAATATTTAATGACCCCGCTGTTATTGCAACGGCAGTAACATATGTGACGAAGAACTTGGACAAGTTAAACGGAACGTGTTGACAGGCATTTCCAATTTTATTGTACAGCATACATATGTGTAATTTACTTATGTCATAACTTTTTTTAACCTTTTGATTCGACTGGTACAGCCCGTTCGGTATAGTAGTTAAACTAAACGTAGCCTGTTTGTTTAGGTTCTTTTAAAAAGCATATAAGCTAAACTTGTAAGTATTTTTACACGGGGCCCAAGCTGATAGTAATAAGAGAATGTTATTTTCATCCTACTGATTATATTCAGGAGTTATCCATTAAAATTGTTTACGATAACATCCCGTAAAATTCTCCCAGAGAGAAATTATCAGAATTTCTGTAGTCTAAAATGCATTTTAAACTGTGAGTCACTAAATTTTACTATTACTATTTTAAAGTAAATAAACTAATTTGGTAACATTTTAAATTGACGTTTTCTCTTTTCTGTTTTGAAAACATACTTACAGCTAACTAAAACTAAATTAATAATTTCATCCGTCAGGATTTGGCCTTGTCTTTTGAACTCATTATCATTACAAACTTTATTTTATTACAATTATCTTAAACGACGTACTGTCAACATCGATCCTAATTTTCATGTTAGACGGTTGCTCGTTAATAATCAAGAAGGCTATCCCTAAATTCATCATACTTTACACCAGACACCCTCGGTGAATTTAAACAAACCCCGAAAATTGTGATGATTAAGGAAAACGACAAGAAAATTGATGCGGTCCTCCCTCTCATTTAGGAGAAACACGCTTACTACTAAATTTACGTAGCGTCTATGTATAACTTTTGTAAGAATCTGTCAAAAGTTGAACAAGCCTCCCTCTCGGCTCGGTTCGGGGATAATGCGTTTCTTTAAAAGGTATCGATAACACAAGAATGGATTTCTAAATGAAAGATCCACTTAAACTTTCGAAAAAAATTCTTCTTTGTGCCTCGGATCGGGTATAATATAAACATTATTCTATGTGTAAAATAAACATTAACATACGGAACGCATTGCTTACTTCTTGCTTTATTTGTAAGCCATTAATTATTATATAAATATATTTTTTTGGCTAACATCGTTCATGGTTTAAGCTACCACATCTGTATTTACTTTTCACATAATGGGATGAAATTTATGGGAATTATAATTCTTAATTGATGCCTTGACGCTATGAGTGCGCTGTAGTAAAACGCAAAGTAGAAGCATTAAGGATTTAATGACAAAACTTCACGTAACATAAATATATCTTAATCATAAAAATTGGTCTACTAAGAAAACTGTAACAAAATGTGTCAAGATGTAAGTGAATGATACATCCATTTGAATGAAATGTAAACAGCGCTATATATTTGTTTGCATACTTTTTGTAAGTAATATTTTTTCGTGCAAGTAATTCAAAGCGATCTAAGTTCATGTACTTTACTTTAAGCATCATCAAAATGATTCCGCTTAAGTGTTTTGATGGTGAAAATATACGTGAAATTCACTACATTACATCTGTTTTGAGGGCAACATACAAACATGATTTTACTGTGTATGCCACCCTCTTTCTTAAACCCCAGTAAGTTAAAATGCATGCATCTAAAGCATTGAAGCAGCGACCTTATATTTAGAGAAACAAACTTCCAGATTGATGAAATAATTTATTGCAATGAACATAAAAACCCTTTGATTGAATAATTCGTTATCAATTACAAAATAGTCTTGCATTTGACCACGAACTCATCCAATAGATTACTTGTATCCATAAAGTCCTTCATTGATATTTACAGTATTGCAGTAAAACCGGAAATGTTGGATAAATAAGCACCATCGAGTAAACACATTCATCATGGCTGATGAAATATTTGATGACTATTCAAAATGATGACTGTTACGAATAACGCCAATCATTTCATAATTACGTGTGCGTACCGTAGCTACAGCGACGTGAAAGTAAACATACGAGTATACTTACGTAAACAACCATTTAGGGTTGCCAATATAAAAAACGTATATAAATTATTATACAATGATGTATATGAAAAGAATCGAAACATTACAAATTGATTGGCCTATTAGTAGAATGGTTAGAGACCCTGACTGCTAAACCTAAAGTCGTGGATTCAATTCTCAACTGTTACCGAAAACCAACACTGACGTAAAGTATTTGTAACCTTCATACAAACTAGGCCTCATTCAAATCGTACCAAATTTAATATTAACATAAATAACGTTAATAAGGATCAGAATAGTCTTCTATCTACAATAATTAATTTGTGAATGACATCATCAACGAATCCTTTGTTGGGCAAGTCAACCCGGATGAAGAGAACAAAGGGCTTAAAGCGAGATATGTAATTAAATCTTTGGAGAGAATTAATTTCACACAGCCATCCATATCTTATGTATAGTTACATCGTATATAATATATATGTCAAGTATTTACACCAATACACGAACTTAAGCTAATTATGTATTGTTTCTAAAAATACGTAAGTGTTTTACCAAATTATCAAATTTTTCTCGGTCTATAACTTTTGTAATGTTATACATAGTATCGCTTCTTATACTATACTTATTTATAATGTTTCGTTGTAAATTTACGTAGATTAGCAATCAAAATAGGCTATACTCGATTGATTAACTTTAACTGTGGGTCTATGTAAGTAGTATATCTCCCAAAACAATATTAATTATGTGCTATATATTTACAATTAAATAATATATACGTCGAATTGTAGCAAAATACATAGGTACATGAATCTTACTAGATTACTTATGATCAATTCAATAACGTCTCCGTCGTAATTGAATTGACCGACTCGTCGAATCGAAACTCATTTCTCGTGACGAAATCGACTAACTGCGACGACGGCAGCCGGGCGACGATTGCCGAGCGCGCCATTTCCGTATCCAATATGGCAGCGTTTGATTTCCGGTCCTGTTTCCCGCGTAAACGGTTTACTTCGGATTACATGCTACGTTTATTTTAATCAGTCCAAATGTACGCGTCTGCACACAAATGCTTTGACTGTAAGCCGCCTGAAATAAAGCAATGTTTTTTCAGGTAACCCTTTTATGTATGTTTTCCTGCTGTACACCACATTGTATTTCCTTAAAAGGTTATTTTGTTATTTCGTGTAAATATAAGTCACGTGTTTAGTTAACTGTTACAACGTCCAGCTACTAAACTGTTATGAACGATTGATGATTTGAAAAACACAATGTTCGGGTCAAATAATGAATTTTTATATAATTTTAAAGGTAACTTTCATCATTCTGAAAAGAGGTCGGCGACGAATAGTGGAACAATGAAATAAATAAATTATCAACAAACGATTGTCATGAATTCTCACAGGTACCAGTTTTAAACTTTTGAAATAAGCTGCACCATTGTAACCAGATCTTCAGCTATCCATATACTCGAGGCCTCTTCCAATTGTAGAAACGACCTGCAGCCAGACACGGGACATTTAAGTCCATTTTAAATAAGTAAGTACATTTCGGAAATATCTGCCAACTTCGTCATGAAATAGTCAAGTTGGAGCTATCTTGTTAGCTAGCTGGATATAGCAGACGAAGATAACAGCAGAATTGTAAAATTGAAATGAGCATGTTATAAATCACAGATATTTGGGCGGGCGTTGGCAATTAATCCCTGAGCTCGGTTACACCCCTCAATCCGCATAGCTACGATTCACGTAATTATTTGCTTTATCGCGCGTATTTCAAAACTATAGTTGTTGTACAAACATGGAAAAAACAGAAACAGTTGAAAGACATATACGTAAAATCGCAACGTATAATAAAACTACAAAAAAGAAATTCAGAGTGTCAATTGATAAAAACAACAGTCAGTTCAGTTGTATCAATCAAATTGTGCCACGTAATAAGCTTACACTCTAAAATTTCAGTTAATCTCCGAGCCCGGCGGCTACAAATACCATTACGTGCCTACTATATCCACATTTGTTACTACGCTACGTTGTGTATTCTAATTGGCCTATTCAAAAAGAGAATAAGGCGACACTTGTTGTGCGGAAAATGAAGCCGAAATGCGGGGTACTTGAATCGATTTTCCCATAACAGTCATCGGATGCTACGTTAGATTAAATGTGACGTAGTAGCGTAGACGGACTCGTAGCGTTCGCTTTCATTGGCACCCTGGCGGCCGCCGCCCGCCCCGTGATCAATGGGAGTCTGTAGTAACTAAGTTCTTTTACGCTGAGCGCTTTTTTGTACCTTGAACGCTAAGCCATTCCTTTCTCTATTGAGCTCATTCCTTAATAACCAAAAGTGAAAGGGAATTAATGAGAAATGTTTTCGTTCATTTGTAAGCCGCCAATACCATGATACATTTTATGTAATGACGTAAATAGCTAAACCGATTTAATTACATTTCATAAACTTTCTAAATGTTTAAAATGGTTAAATAACACTTTTATTTTATGTTTGCAAAAGCCGACTGTTTTCATGTGTACCTATTTTATTTGAGCAGCTACACTCAAAGGATAGGACGAAATTTAAACATTTGGAAAGGTTGGTATTTATTTTTGCCCGTGTATATGCATGCGATATTTGTTTTATATGCTTGTATCGTGTAAGGGTAGAGATTAACAATTCAGCTGGCAAGCTATAGAGGCAAGGGTAACCTGTATAAAACTATGATTTTTTTTTTGGTGTAATACAGGAGTGGTGTGGGATGCGCAGTGAAACTGGTAATATAATGTAATTATTATCTGTATTACAATTTGATTATAAAATAAACTACCGTTGGTCGGTTTAATGTGACAATTAATGGTCGATGCATGTAGCGTAATGTCTCTCTCCTTCGAGTCCTTCCTTTTCCCAAACCGCGCGCCGTTTTCATAAAGCGTTCGGACATGAGATATCTTACCAATACGAGATTGAAAATTGACTAGGTTCATATTGACATTTAATATATTATCTTATACATATGAATATGTATATCTTATACCATTAATGAATCGTTCGAGTGTAAGCGTTATGTTTAATGTAAACCCGTTTCAAGATTATCAAAGACCAAAACCTTCACTTATTTATTAGCAAGGACAAATGTTTGAAATCGATAAATCTTACATTAGATACATTACGTTACGTATGTAGTTTAGATCACCAATTGTAATATTAATATTGAAAAAAATCCTAATGTAAATTGTCTTTCAGATTAGAAATATCCGAAATGAAATATTCAATAACTGGTGTTGACTATGAATGTACGAGTAAACGAACAATAATTACTGTTTATTTATCAAAATGAAATGTAAATTTTTCCTGCAATGTTTATCCTCGGTGGATGAAAACCTCAAACGAAACTTTATCCATTAAGCAAACAGAGCTAATGACGTACGAAACAAGTAAAAAGTATTTTGCGACTGGTCGTGCACGATCTTCTTCATTGCATATAATAAAATGGTTGAAACTTCGTTTGTTACGAAACAGAATGGAACGGAGTTGAGAATTTCCATTTCACCGTTGCGAGAATATTTTCACATTTTACTCTTTGCAGATTTTCGTTCTGCCTCGTAAAAAGTTCCCCGTTTGTCTTGAGAAGCTCGACAAAAAATGTGTTTGTTGGATGAAAAACACAATCTCTCCAGGAAACGTTGCTTGCGTTTTTGAAGAAAGCGCGGAGATTTCATATGTGACTTTTAAAGTGCACTTGAATTTTGTATTACGCTTATTCTAATAAAGAAACTTATTTTCTACATTTACTTATCTTTTATTTTTACGTAAATTACTACTTATTAGTTGTGGCAGTACGTACGTAGGAACAATTCTGAATTTTAAAAAAAACTAGAAACAATACATTTACGAGTACACACTTCTACATACACATCGATATATTTATAATGTTCTGATATTATCAACACGACAATTCTAAACAATTTTCAACTTAAGAAATCAAGCTGCTGTGATATCTCTGTAAAGACATAAATAAACCGAGAACGGATTCACTTACAGAACGTTTACGAAATTTTTATCTCGTTTCACGTCAGCGTGCCCGAAAGCGAGTTCGTTTTTATCATTAGGTCGCGTGAATCACTCACATTTTGTTGCATTTTAAAATTAATCACAGACCACCCCTGTCAACGGGCATTCCGGAGTGCCGTAACCGGTCGACGACCCCGGGTATTTAGGACGAGTCTGTGCTTATACGTAACTCTGTAGAAACAAATACGCAGGAAGTAGGGCGAGGGGCACGATGAGCCGTCAATGGTTTCGCTCCTATCCTTTGCTTTCTTCAGTTCACACCTCGTCGATTTGCTGTTGAAGTCAACTTACGAGTAGGTATATCATCACAGTTCAAGCGAACTCAGACGCTACCAATTTCATCGCTAATTTAACCAACATATTTCTAAAAACTAAATCCAAATGACGCAATTAGGTGTGTTTAATATTATTTAATATTAGGAGTATCCATGAAGAGGGTGATGGATGTAGACGAAGCACGTCAGGTTTGGAAGGACAGAGATATTTGGCACTCGGTGCTTTCTGCAGACCCCGTTAGGGACCTGGCGTGAGGGTATGTATGTATGTATGTATTAAACTCACCACTACATGCAATCGTCCCTTGTCACACTTGTACTCGTAGCATCCCGAGCCCCAGTGTTGCCATTCCCTTATCTGGAAACAGGTGTAATTTAGTCCGGGCAACACTCGAAATAGCGATCGTAATTCATTAAACAACAACAACAAATTTATAACTGTCTCGTTGGTCGAGCGGTTGCTAGCGCGACTGCCGATCGGGAGGTCCCGGGTTCAAATCCCCGGTTGGGTCTGCTGGATTTTTCTAATTTAGAATTTCCAGCAGTGACTCGGAGTCTGGATGTGAGCCCGGCGCACGGCAATAGGCTCACCGCCTATTCCATTGCGGGACTTAAACGTAACCGGTGAAATGTGGGGGTGTACTACACTC
>DWEM01003144.1:0-11071 GCA_018245935.1 Agara belti belti | reverse complement strand
GTGTGTGTAATGTTTTATTTATTGATTTAATGTACTTTATAAGCATTATTATTGAAAAATATTAGCATTCAGCACTTTTCCTACACATAAACTATAAATGTGCCAAATTTCATACTCCTCCGCCCGCGCGATTTGCGTAAAAAGGGATCCTAAGTTTTTTCTTCACGTATTAATATATAGATGATGTGCCATTAAAACACTTGGTTCACAGGAGATTCATTATGAGTAGACATAATTTTATGTTACTTTTGTCTCTATTGTAACAATATGACGGCAACAAATAATTATTAGGCTCAATATTTGGTTAGGTTTAACTATTTCTACAAAATTATGTATAGATACTGGCAGTTTTGGAGTAAATACGAAGCTAATAATAGTAAATCTGCTTCTATTGGATGTCTCAAGGTCGTCTGCTCCTAGAAGATTTGTTCCCAGATATATTTTTTGTTTTTTATTATAAAAAGGCATGCAAACAGGCGGCGGCCCAACAGATGGTAAGGAATCTCCGTCGTCAATAGAAACCTGCAACACCAAGGGTTACCATTGCGTTGCCTGCCTTAAAGGAACGTTTAAACTCTACGTTTAAGGAGCTCCATGTTATAAAGCACTTTAAATATTTCCGAAGGCAGTTCATTCCACAGCTGCTTAACAGTTCTGTAAAATCCCAGTATGCGCTTGCCATTTATATGATACACAGTAATTTAGTTAGTCTCGTTCTAATTGGATCTGACCACCAACGTGTTATGATTATGATGGTATCAAATGTGTTTACATTGCCAGACCAGGTGAACCTGCCGCATTGCGTAGCTATTATATCTCTTTCGAACATCGGTAAAGCTATAAAGGTTGGCTATAGACTCAATAATGCGAAATTCCGTCACAACTTTGATATTAGTGGCTTGTATTATTATTTTCCTTGTGTATCCATTTCATTAATGAATTATTAAGTTTCCTTTGTAACCCAACGCGGAAGTACCTAAACAATAGGTAGTGGCACATCTATTTGGAGTATGTATACTTGATTATATTAAGGAATAGTAACAAAACTACTTTATTCAATCCCAAATCCGCGGAGACCATTAATGGAGTAATAGCATACAGTATTAGTATGGATTTCTCGTTTATTATCTAATAAATATTACATAATCATCTTTACCCGAAATTGTTTTACCAAGCAGGAAGGCATTATTTTATCAGAGACACGTTGATGTTATCTTGTGTATCATAGTCTGATTGCGATGCTGAATTAATATACATACCAAAGAAACTAACACAAATAAGTTCTTGCTGGTACTCACAGTTTTTTAGTCTCAATTGTTGTTATTCGCTTATTTCCTGCACCTTGTAGAAGTTAATATTTATTATGGTTTCGCTCACTTATAACAAAGATTTTGGTTACTGAATAATTTGAATGATAAAAATGTTAGTTATCAACTTGACGATTAAATAATTACAAAACAAAAATTTAAAAGTTGACGATCCGCGCGTAAATGAAGTTCTTGGGTAATGTTTACTTGTGTAGTATTTACAGTACGTAATAGAATAACTCAGTTTCAAAGGTATCCTATAAATATACAATGAAGATACCCTATGGGTCAGTAATTGAGTTACTCGTTCCCGATCGATCAACGCTCAACGAAGCTAGTCAAGTAGGAATAAAAAATAACGTTTGTTCGAGTTCAAATTATGTTGGTACTCACCTTTATTAAGAAAAACATGCCCGGAGTTTGGGGAAAACAAATATGCCAAACGAATAAATAATGGTTTATTTTTTACTTCTATGTTGCATTTGAACAGTTTTCAGACGAAACAAAGTTTACAGTTGAGTTGGCAAAGTCCGCTGTTTTGAAGCGAACGCTCGTTAGTAGGTATTTTTGAATTCGTTTGATCAAAAAAACAAAAGAAAATACCCCCTATCAAGTTACGTAGCAGGCGCTCTGAAAGTTCTGTTAGGTATGCTGTCGTGAATTAACAATAGAACCGCTCGCAACGGAACGGGGAATGTTTACTTCCACATGTATATAAATACATAATATATAGCATACATCACTTTAAGTTATTCTTGAAAATATAAAACATGTTTTGATTTATTTATTGGCTTGTTTTAAAAAAAGATTAATCAAATTATAGATGGTGTATTTTTAGATGCGCAAAATAGCACTTTTTCTATTTGCTTTGTTACTAAAATAATCTTCATCTGAAAGTACATTTTTAATAACTGAAGTATTTGCAGTAGGTTGTAATTTTGTATAAAATCTATATGTACCTATACATATACGAATAACAGTGAAACACTTTTCTCACACTCGACTGGAGGAACAAATTTTGTGAAACAAGCGGATGGAAAACGACCTCAGTAAACCGTGAAGGTCACTACATTATACGATTCTAATGTAGGAATTGCTTACCTAGGTAATAAAGCCGGTCCCACGCTTCTGCGAATACTATTTGTAGGCGAGACCTGTGATATATTTTAAGATTGTTATAAATAGAGGAGAGTGCCTAGTATAAACTGTGATTAATTATCATGCTATTAGATTTGTCCCTTCGCAATAAAATCTTGCTTACCTACAATCAATCGATAAGCTGTTTTTGAAAAAGTTTCAATTATAACAGTGTTGTTTGAAAATCTTTCAGACCGATAAATAAATTGTTCCTTTTTTGAAGGAAACTTTGCGGACCTCAAAGGAATTTCTGACCTCTGATTTAAATTCTGCGCAGAAAGCAAAAGTACTTATTTAATTATGAGAATTACAGAAATTTTGTTTTTAGTGCCTACCTCTGAACTCTTAAGCCTACCAAACCCTGAAGTTGAGGATTGTTTCAAATAATGTTAGTTATTTTGTGACAACAAAATAACCTTATTTCTAGAAGACAAATCCAGTTTTACTTTCATTAAAACAAAATGCGATTTACCTGCTGTAGTAGAAGTTTTGAGGCTATTAAAATTCAGAAGTATTTAGTAAATAAATAAAGTATATTAAGTACATGGAAAGAGCGTTCACTTCAAGAGCCCGGGACGCTCTATCTAAGGTCGTCTTTTGTGACACTGTGAGAATGTACATGCAGTCAACGGATTACGCAAGTAGGTTAGGTAGTTAAATTTGGATAGTTTCCAAAGTTGTGCCTGTATACTGTGGTCGATAAAATGGAACGGCGCATATATTTCAGTCATGTCTCGAAAGCACAATTATTTTTCTATTCTTTATTATAAACGACAATTTTTGGCTACCATAATAGTAGGTAATGGTGAAGACGTTCTCCTTTTAGGTAAGTATTATATGATTGTGTTTGATGCTCTCAAAAATCTCTAGTGTATGGAATTTATTTTAGGATCTTCCACGCAAAGTAAAGTATAATGACGGTAATGTTCTTAGAGTATAACTTAAATTATAGCTCAATTTCATTTAAAGTGAGATGGCGGGGATAAGCCCGTTTACTTAACTCATTATAATAATAAATTTATGACACCGTAACAATGTGACTTGATCCTGATTTAGTGCCCCGTGATCCCAATTTTACAGGCAAAATTCGCGAAACGTTACTCGAGTTATAGGCAGTGGAATTTACATTTTTATGACGATAGAGATAGCCTTCATAACGTTTTAATAAATATTTAGTAGACATTTTATTCACTTTATACTTTGAGGGCATACAAGACACAGCAGCAGTAATGGGAAAATAGATAGTTGACATTATTACAACACTAGAAATTTTCCAGGCACCAAGCTTTGGTAGTTGGAGGAATATAATGCCGATGTGTATTCCAAAGCAATGCTAAAATATACATATTAATATAACTTATTTACCTGTACATAATTAAATCTAAAATGTTTTTCAGCTTAGTGTGACAAAACCAAATATTAGAAATAGAACCTTGTGTAATTTATTCAAAAGGCAATTAAATACGAAGTTTCATTAATACCAAAAGTGGCTTCTTTGATACAGACCCGGTGGACTTTATCTCTCCGCCCCATATCGATCAGGAAAACCGACAAATTAGACAAAGTCGAGTTAAGAGCGATAGTGCAAGGAAATGAGAAATGGGTCATTTACGATTGCCCAAAACGGAAAAGGTAGTGACTCTCCGAATTACGAATTACTGTTAAGTCTCGGAGTCCTTAACTGGGTTTCCATTTCAAATACGGACTATTGTGAGTTTAGTGTTTAGTGTTTAAAATCTCGAGATGAATAAAGTCGACAAAAATCGAGTTTTGGGCGCCTACTTGGCTTATGCTGACCAAACCTTAAAATATATACCTACATCAAATAGAATTATTAATGTACTCTGGATTCGGTGTGGACGAACTGGGAGAAGACTACTTTGTTATTATTATTCGGATTGATTTTATCGATCCATCACTCAAATATTTGCATACTAAGTAGATATCAAAGCTACTTTACAAAGTTTTATCAAAGTTTAAAAGTGTTAAAAATTAGTTTGTTCGATTTTCATGTATAAAATGACGTTACATTCCGGTCCCTAAATAATAAAAAATGTTACTTATTGGAATTCGATTGTATTTATGTTACGATTTTGTACCATTTCATTATGTTCCGTAATCGAATGCTATAATTTAGTACAATACAACGAAAGCAGCGAGTGCGATAATAAAAACATCAATAAAGTATCCGACGCGATATATTTGAAACGGATAAAAAAGGAAATTTCGTGATTGTATTAGACCCCAATGAAAGTGGGATCGCTATCCGATGCCAGTCGGATTTTCCTAATTTTGTCCTTTTTGTGAATATTTCCTTACGTCCGATTTTTTGAATGGCCAAGTTTTTGCCAGATTTATACGATTTTGTACGATTTTATGCGGTATTTATTTATCTAAAAAAAATACCCATGTAACTTCTGTATCCATCCCTATTACTCTCAGCCCAGCCTCAGCCCAGAAATGATAAGTTTTCATTTAGCGGTAAATTGAATGTTTTCCACGATAAATAATTTTTGGCATAGCTCATTACAGCCTATATTAATTTCCATGTAGTTACAGTGACTTCTTGAATTAAATTAGGGAAATATTCAGTACTTTCATACTCCTTTTATTCTTGTACATTTTGTTTAAGAACTCTGTGTGCACATAAAGCAAAAAAACTAAGGCTAGTGTAATCTTGTCACGGATTGATAAAATTGTCATCCACCATTACTTCCCTTAAAATGTGGCCAGCTTGTCAATTGAAGATAATTTCCCATTTATGTGCTAAAACACAATGGCTTTAATGTATGTTTTACTACCTACATAAAAACTCTTAAAACTGTTATCTATTTACTAGAACTCGTAAAGACAAATGTCTTGATTAACTTTGGTTTCACGGTTGTAAACTTTGTGGATTACTCCGCTGTACTGTGATCACGCGACTGTTGAGCCCTTTGTCTTATCCTAACAAACAAATCCTCTAACAGTAACTAACATTTATGACAAAGTTAAGAAGCATTATCATCTTCGTTATATGCTAGACTAAAAATAATATAATAACTTTGTGGTAATTGCAAAGATAGTAAATGATCGCTTAGCTGTTATAATTATATCCTATAAACCCAATTCGTTGGATCTTCACTGTAACGAATCTTTCAACCTCAAACATTTATTACAAATGATAGTTTTGAGGTAAACCATGAATATAATTGAATAACTTCTTAGTTAAGCCCCAAGATAAGTATTCCACTTTAACGATGAAATTTCTTGCTAATGTCGTTTCGGGAAGACTTAGAGAGTTGCGCACTTCAAACAGTAGCTTTTGTTCGTTAAGAGGTCAGAAGATTTTGAACTATATGTAATAAAACATATGAACCAGCGTTCGTTTAAATATGTACAGTCACTGCACTCGTATGCGCTGTTAGTACATTGCTTTGTTTTGTTTTGTAATAGACTCTAAACGGTGCTTTTTGATGAATAAGTAGACACTTGAGCAACGCCTTTTAAAGCAATTACTGTTTTTAAGCATATGTCCGACATAAGTTCATAGTTGACGGCGCAATATTTTTTTGAATATCAGCGAACACCCTATTATAGCACACTGGTACTGGTACCTAACACCAATAAGGAGAAAAAGTATGAAACCTGCACAGTGAACTGATCTTATTTACGAACCTCTTTCCTTATTTTCCTCTCGGTCTATATTGCATAGAAGCCGATGTAAACCCCCGGTGTATTAATATTTTAATGTAATATGTGCAACACTGGATATGAAATTCACGGTTTTGTTTTGATTTAATTTTAGTGTAATATTTAAGTAATAATTAAATCATTATTATGTATCATTCTAATTGCATTTCTTAAATTTGTACGCCGTATAAGGCAAAATAAAGATTGAACTAATAATTCTGTAAAATCTTTGAATGTACCCATATTTGTGCAAATAAACTTCTTTGTCTTTGTCTCTTTCCTACTTGCAGTCTTTTGTACGGCAAGTACTGGTTGCAATCCCTAATACAAATGAAGCTATATTTCTCAAGCACTCCCGTTGAATTTTATCCTTTGTCCTCTATAAGACGTTTCCCCTTTACCCGGTCGTTAAATATCGTCAAGTATTCACTCGTAATTTACGATTGTGTCGAAACAATTAATAATTATTTAGATGCTGTGCAGTATAATGTATTATGTTCGTATAATACCGAAATTACAAATGGCGGTGGATTAAAAATTAGGGTCAATTATTTAAGCAATTGGTACCTTTTATAGATGAAAAGTGAATGCTTTTAGCACATTTTAGAAGCTTTCCAGCTCATTGCAGTTGTACCCTACCTATAGATGCTCACATATCGTCATTATTTTAATGCGCCACATTCATCATATACGTTGGTTATCAGCCTATGTCAAACCTGTGCGTTATCTCTGCGATAAATAACTGTTTATCACGGTGTATTAATATTTATAGTAACGGGATTTCAATTATTTGATTAAATCATGGAAATGTTCATAATTGAATAATTGTGTTCTTAGGCGACTATTAAGTCTCGATGATTGTGTATTTTTTGGTTGCAGCTTCAAAGAACCATTTGACCCCGAGCACTACCGCAATTAGATGCTTAAGTAATTCACATTTTGTCAAATATAGTCGAGTGTAACGTGTAATACTCTTTCCAAAGAGAAAAGGAGAATGAAATCTGGTTATTTGACGTTACATACATATAATATACAGAAAACCCAATACTAAACTCGCATGCAAATTTAAAAATAGAGTCGGCTTTGTGTGTGGAATAGTCACGAAATGTGTGAGTTTGGATACATCGATAATCTACGTGAATTATACTATACGACATTAAATTTCCCCTCGTTTTTAAACTAATTAGTATGTATACACAATACGGTAGAGTAAGTAGGTATATAATGGCCAACAGTATCGCTTACAGGATTGCGAGAGCACCCAAAAACCCTGATTTATGGTTTGTTTCCATTTATAGCTCGGGTCTATAATGTTATTCGGGTCTGCATGGACAAGATTCCCCAATTCCGATTAGCATTAATTTAATCCCTTTATAAGCTTGCTTTATTTAACTCATTTTCTTTTAAAATAAAAAATATCCCAAGCTATTTGCAAACTAGCTCGTAGCCCAATTCGCTGCTTCAGTGAACGTAGGAGAGATGTAATGTATAATATTTGAATGGTATACATGTATGATAAAAAATTTAATAGTGGATAGGAAATCGTGCAAAAATATGAACACAACAAATAATATGTATTTTATTTTAGAGAGATACTCGCGTTATATTTTCACGTACGGACCTTTGGTGGAACGAGAAGAGTTTCATATAAAATAAAATTAATAGGGGTGTTTCTGAAACAAAGAACGTTGTAATTTAGCGTCGTACCGCATGTAAACAAGATCTTCTCATGTGTAATCAGGCGCCGAGTTTCCTGGAGCGCAGACAAAAGTCTTTTGGTATTATTTTGTCAGTTGTAATCTTCCAATTTTGTGAGTCAGTGGTTGACAATGTTTTTAACGGAACAGACATTAATTTGGAATAAAATACAACGAATATAAAAAATATGAGATCTCCATTTGACGTAAACTTTTCATGAAAAAGTTTATGTATAATCACAAAGAGTGAAAGTTTATTTGCCTCAGTCCGAAAACTATAAAATAAAAATATCACTCAAATGAATGAAGTTGTATTAACGTCATACAAGTACGATAACAGGCAAACAGACGAAAAAAATATGTAAGTTTATATAAAATAAACTGTATAAATGAGTAGTACATCGTGTTTCATATCGTTGATGAAATATATTTACATGTATACATATTTATAAATAATATTTAAAAGTCGTTTAACTGTATTTTCTGTCACTATAATTGTACCTATAATTTGAATTTATTAGTAATGATTTATTACTGTGTCAAGCGGGTAAGTAATAAAAGATCTTTAAACATTACAAGATCAGTATAGATCCGCTCTTAAGACATTTTGTAAGTAGCAATCGTGTCTCCAGACGAGTAATCGGTGCCCACCCTTGTTGATTACTTAGTTTAATTAAAGGGAAGTTTTGAAACAAAGGGATGAAAGGTGCGCCATTTTACCTGAGAATCTTCTTAATAATGAATAACCTTTTCGGTTTGTTACACCAATCTTTTTAGATTCGTTGCTTTTGTTGTAAATGCCTATAAAACGTGAAATGTGCATAAACATAATCTCGATAAATATGCCAGAAAACTCTATGGAATGATTTATTATTATCTGTTAACGTAATAATGAGATATGCAATGACCCTCTTTTCTTCTTATAGGTAAGCTTGGTTGAATCTCGCACGTCCCGTTTTGTCGGTCTCGTAGGATATCGTAGCGAATAATTTGCGGCACTTCTTTTTATTATCCTATTTTTCATGCCGTTCCCTGTGGATTGCGACGTAATAATATTGAGAGTGTTTCGAATATTAAATGGGTTACATGTCGATGTATATGTTAATGTAATGTAGTGTTGTGATAATATATGTGGCTGTTTGCAATGTCAAAATAACAGCTGCTTATTAAATACATACGATATTGTATGCGGTACTAACAGCAAATTACGAAATCGAAATATTTTTGTCTCTCTGTTCGGACTGATTTCCGTAACGGTTCAATCTATTTTGAAGGAACTTTCACTCTCAGATAGCCTAGTATTATAAGGAGTAAGTGTACTTTATTTTAGATTTTTTTTAATTACTTACGAAAAAATTTTTACACGGCAAAACCGCGGGGTGTATCTTATATTAAATAACGTAGCTGAATTTTGTTTACGTAACTCTTGGGAATAATTCGACTGAACATTCAATAGATTACGTTCCTTGTCACGCTCCTGGGGTTTTCTGTCAGTTTGACAAGTCCACGAAAATTGCATTCAACTGAAACGGAAATGTCTGTTTCAACTGGAGTTTACGAAGATATAAATTTTGATATCTTGTTACTGCGATTGTCCATTTCGTACAAAAACAACCGTATGATAAAATAAACAGAATTAATTTTAAGGTGGCTTACTCATTACTTGAAAGAACTAACAAAAGCTTCTTGCCAAAATATTCTGATACTTGAAGTGTTTGAAATAGAGCGGATTATGAAATTCCTAATATAAATTCAGGCCTACCAGCCAATGTAAACTGTAATAAATCACCCGAGGGGTACATTAAGAGAAATCAAGTGTTGCCTGGTATGATAATTACCGACTAGTTGTGTAAGATTTTACAATTTCGTATTGAACTGTACCTGCTATGCTATTTATATAATATAATGAACATATAATATGGTCACACCTACAAAATACTTATATGAACATGATATTGAATAGTAAAGTGCTTATGTTTAACATTTAAACTAAATGCAAAACAATGGACTTAACATGTAGGTACATATATGTGCATAACCGATTGTTCGCCGGTACACGGGCAGGTATCCCTCGTACATGCTACTAGTATGGAGTATACTCCGCAGTATACTGCGTTCATTTTTATTTGACTCGTTACATCACAGATGGCTATTGTTTCAACAAAACTAAAATTGAGAAATAGTAGCTAGAAAAATGGTTTCCATAGACTATGTCATTGCACCTGCAACCTTTCCACCGACTGTTCTACTTACTATACAAAATAATAATCACTTGCTTATGACACGAATATTTTGTATGAGACAAAGATTTACTGTATAAAAATGAAAGCAAACTAATTTAAACGGTCACGGTCAAACATAAATTAGTAAAAGCTAAAGGGTTTCCAGTTTTGTTTGAATTGTTTTGAACATTGAAAACTGAAAAATGACAATGATGTTGAACAGAAGCGGCTACATAAAGAAACCTGTTATAACAATTAAAACTGAACTTTTCTTTTAGAGCTCTTAACAGCTTTTTATGTTAGTAAAACCTGTTAGTCACTTTTAAAAATACGTTTATGAGAGTGAATATATTAGAATCTAGCTGCACCAGCTGTTTTGTTTGCAAGGAAAACTGTTTTAATAGGACATAAAGTTTAACTTGTCGGTATAGGTACTATATACGTAAATTCAAATGTCTGCCAAATTTTTAAGAGTTTTTCAATATTCACGCAGAAAACTCCAAATACTAACGATTTAAAAAGTACTCTACATATAGCACCATGAAGTTCTCTATCTTACAGAGGCAGTCCCATGAAAATCCGTTTAGCCGTTTCCAAGAGTTCCGGTACAAACAGAAACACAGAGATTTTTCAATATAAAGTTTAGGTAGATAGACATTTTTATTTATACGTATAGATAGACTATAGGAGAAAAATTTAAGTTTCATTTTCAAAAGTTGCTCACAAACACGCCCGCAAATTTATACGACTAAAATATAGACGCTCGTGTATTCCATCGGAGCATCCGTAGTTCAGAAACGCTCGGTGTTGTTACTCAGCCGATTGCGTCGTCTAACTCTAATATCGATTTGTCGACACAATAGGTGAGTCTACGAGTCGGTTGTATATTGTCTTACGATTCCGACCTCACATTCATACGCACACGCGTTAATTTCAGCTTCGCTGTGTTAAAACGAATCTAACGTAACATCACGCCTGTATTCCCCGAAGGGGTAGGTAGAGGAGTGTAGTACACCCCCACATTTCACCAGTTACG
>DWEM01003143.1:0-11072 GCA_018245935.1 Agara belti belti | reverse complement strand
CACCTGTAGACCTATTAAGCAACAGAAAATTACTTTGTCGCGTCTGTCGGTATTTTGGTATTTATGGTTTTTCCGAATAACAAATCTATTATCTATTAAAATAATATAAATATTTTTCAACCGTACTTCAATAATGTTTACCGTAAATGCCAAAGATACCAAAAAAATAACTTAAAATATGCGACCAAAATAATTAATTTGTATGTATATTTTTTGGATAAATACAAATTATTAGGTTCACTAGGTAAATGTAAAACAAAAATGTAAGGCTTTAAAAATACGTACTTCCAGTTACATCATATCCACTATAAATGTAAAATAATGTTTAGACGATTTGTTCCAGACGAGACGAAAAAAAAAGACACTTTTTCATATTAGGGAAATAAAAACAAAAATGAGACTTTACTGTATTAATGATGTTCAAAAATAAGTTATTTATTTCTAGCTGCTTCAATTCCGTGCAAAGCAGTTGGTGCCTATATAAATTATATTACAATTTTTTTTATTTTTGTAGTTAATGATGTCGTTTTTAACATGACTTTCTCACTAAGTGCCTAGCTTCGATGTTAAGCCGACCGCTCATGAGACGGCCCGACCAGCAGCGTGTTCCGAAGATCTTCCTTAGTTGTTTCCATAGTTATAGCGCATATAAGGGACAAGCCACATTGATTATAAGTATTATTTATAATTATAACTGCAGCAATAAAGGGTAAGCAGGTTCACAACTGATTTCCAGGTCTAGGGTGAAAAAATATGCAAAAAAGTCGACTGCGTGTCGTGGTGATGTTTGAGGGGCCTCATCGTGTTAGACGTATTTATGTTGATGATGAAATCCAATACAATACAAATCCATTAAAGAGTATAACTGTGGCGCGGTGTGACAATAAAATGCGCGGTCCATAATATTTTACAGCTGTCAAAATATATGGTTGTACATAAAAATTGTTATGCATGTAAATGGTAACGATATTTGTTATAATGTGGACAAAAATGAAATTAATCATTAAACATGTAGCTAACATTTTATTTCAAATCGCTGCGATTTAAATGTAACAATTGATCAAAATGTTTCAATGTCCGGTTGGAAATATAGGATCAATGGTAATTTTGATGTGCTACAAAATGTCTTAATGATATTAAAAATCTACCTCTTAAGCAAATGTATGCGACCGTTTGTATATTTATGTAAGTAGTAACAAATAACTGTTGTATAATGTAACTTAAAAATCTCGTTGAAATCTGCTTCAAGATCGTTTTCAAAAGGTACTAATATTTCATTCTAATGCAGTTGTTGGTTTAGACTAGTAATTTATTTACATTTTTTTTTAACATTTATAGTCTGTGAAACAAAAAGTAATGATTAGTTTATTGGCGGCAATGAAATTCATGTTGATATTTTTTATGGTTAGAAATTTATTAACTCACTACTGACTAAGTTACGTGTATTCTAATTATTGATAAAAAATATTAAACAAGCATCGTATAATTCCCAAAAAATTTGTATGAAATATTGACACTTCGATAGTCGTCAAGAAAATATTAAAAAGTAATTTAGTTTTAAAAACTCATGTTTCAAGTTTACTTACTCCACTTAACTTACCATATATAATTTATACATACATTAAGCAATTATTGATTCTTTATATACATATTTTTGCAAGGTAGGTGCATTTTGGAACCTATAATTTTTTGTAAACTTCCAATACTTATATTAAACAATATTTCCAATATCGTTGTTGTGTGGAAAAATTTGTAATCTTTAATATTGTACTTGAATCGTAAGTAAATCAGAATAAGGAAAACCTAGTGTGCGTTGAAGTTGGTAAGCCGATAAAATTGGTAATAGAAATAACTCAAGTTCCCCGACACGCCAATAAATTAATAACACAATTTTAAATTCTGTATATTATAATGACTGCAAGCCTTTCTACTTCTCACGGCTGGGTATAGGTCTTTCGAGCAACTATGCTGGGCCTGAAATATCTACGTACCGTACCTACTACACCACGCTGCTGCAGTGAGGATTGGGGGATGTTTTTTAACCGCTCTAAGACCTCCAGCCAGTTTTAACATTAGTTAATGATAACAAACGGGACCGTCTTAACGTGTCCCAGTAGCAGAAACGCTCGTATTTTTTTACTAGCGGTGACCCATGGAAATGCCGACCGCACCATTATTGTCTAACTACAAATTGCTACATGCAACCGCATCGGGCGTACTAGCGCTTGTAATATAATATTTGATTCTAAATATACATTCAATTGCGGTATTACCGAGTCTATGGCTATCATCATAAAGGCAAGCATAGACAATAGAACTTATCGTCCCTCTTCTACTTTCGTCGAGGCTTTTTGTTTTTGTTACACGAAATTATAAAAGGCTTTCGTGGTTCTGATTTACTTTAATATTATTTGTTAATTATATTTTCGACTGTCGTATTTCTATTGAGAAACTGCTTAATTAACGTATTTTAAATATGCTTTCCGTCCGGTGAATGTGAATCATTGTTTTATACTTTACGCGAGTGAGATAGGTTGTATGTTTTTATGAATTATGCTTTTGCAAGACACGTGTTCGCAAATATTTGTATTAGATTTTTTTTAATAACCACTTAGCTAGACTTAAAGCGATTTATGTAATGTAGTGACACGCAGGCTTAAATTAAGTGCAATGTACACACACCTTTACAATTTTGGTAATAATAATAAATATAATAAGTAGTTATGAATATTATGTTGATGTATCTAAGTATGATATTACTTGGTATGTTTTTTAGTTAGTACTGGTATTTTTGCTGGTTACTTGTATTATTTATATGCAACATCGTATAGTATATTAATTTAATAAACGCAGACTTATAGTACCAATTTAGTATAAAATTACCCGTTGAATGGACGAAATAGATACTTTGCAATTCCGTATGTAGTCACCTAAAAAACGTAGATTCAACTTTGTTACTCTGTGATTAAAATACAGTTCGGAATAAATAAAATCGTTTTAAACATGGCGATTTTTTTTTCTTACAGACAGCAAACCCTCGACATTAAAGAAATATATTACTTATATAACAATCCCACTTCCTAAATAACGAAGAATGTCAGTAAACCCAGTAGAATGATATGATAGTCTCCGGAATACATTTCTAATAACATATTTCTTGCTAAATGTTTCATTTCGCGATGAAACACAAACTTGGATATAACTCTTCACAATACAACTTATTCAAGTTGTCAAGATTGAATATATTCAAATATTAGTCTCTGATAACGATTTACTTTTGCATCAGGTTTTAAACGATAACAAATGTGACATTATCACTTGCTTTGTGATAGCCCTTATCAACTTGGAATCCCAATACTTATGATTTACTAAAAACCGGACCCTGTTTCGGTATTCAGCATTGGTTTTTGCCCTTATGACGAATTACGTAAGATTACGTTAGGATTTGAAATATTTGTCCCTACTGAAAATACGCATTATTCACACAATAACCAAGGCCATTATTGAGCATCAGTTTACACGTGCATAGAAAAAAGCACTTGGAAAATCTAAATCCAAATTTGCATATCAAATTTAAACAAATAAATAACATTTAACGTAATTAAATTAAAATTCGTAAAAAAATCATTCATATATTTTTTGACGTCATCGTCATTGGTTTAATCAAATGTCAAGATGACACGGACAGAAATGAAACTTCCAATATTTACGCTAAGCGTTTTAATAAAAAAAATACAATTAACACGTCAGACATCTTTGGAACACCTACCACCGCTAAAGTAAACACGACATTCGAAATATGAAATCCCAATTCAGATAATTCACAAACGCATATTTTAATAAAAATGGGATAGAATTGTGCGCAAATCCAATGTACTATTTGTGAATTTAAAAAAAACATTTAAATGAGTAATTTTATATGTACGATTCATTTACAATTCCTATTGGTTTTTCTTTAGTTTCATAAATAATTCCATGATTGTACAGAACCGTTATCACACACACACACACCAATAAAATATAACGGAAACATTATTGCATCGTTAATTTATTGTCAATTATCTATTCTACATATCAAGTCTGATATTTAAACGTTTTATAATAAATAATCTATAATATAACAATATTTAGCAAAGATAGATAATAGATCAAATCCATTCGATATATATTACGATTTTACTTATAAGCTAATTCACCCATGAATTACACATATTAATTGTAAAAAAGCAATTGATATGCATGCATGTTTAACGGTAAATATTATGCAATGCATTCTATAACACTGAATTGCACTTGATTTGAAAATGAAGAAAAATGGAACTTGAAGACCCCGCACTTAAGGATGTAAACATAAAATATTAAATATTACTTAAACAGAAGTAAGGAAAAAGTAGGTGTAAAGTATTTTAAAGTCCCCAAAATATAGATAAAAGCCTGCTCTTTCAAACTAGAACACTGTTACTTCAGATTGACGCTAATATAGCATCAAGAATAGCTCGCGGGTCAATTACACTTTGAACCACTCACAGAGTAATTATTGGGCTGCATACATCATTCAGTTTAATATAATCTTAAGCATTGCTAACGATTTCGCCTTGTGAAACCGAACATATTTGAACCTTAGTACATTCAAAACAGTCTGATATGAATTTAATGCAGGAACTCGGAACCTTCAGAAATAACGTATTTCACCAGCTTTTACGCAACTTACAAAAGTGTAATTAGGTGTCAAATACCTATGTAAGCACTTTTTATATCGTCTACTTGAACCTTCTCAATATTTTAAGAAATCTTGTAAATGGTCTATAAGAGCGGTTAGTCTTCAAGGTCTGTAAACTTCAAAGAGGTTTCCTCGCCTTGACTAACTCCTCGCTGACGGCCCACAGCTTATTCTGTACCTCCTTGTCGAACTGCACCTTGGAGTTGTATTCCTTGCAGTCGCGGTAGAACTTGCCGGTCTGGCCCTCGATGTTATAGTCTGTGGCGCAGTAAACTATAGTTTCAGAGCCCTAGAGAAGAAAGCAATAAATGAGCCTGAAGTAGAAATTAATTATTTAGTAAACAGACGCTATATTAATGGGTATAGAAACCATCATATAATCATTGTAAAAAAAAAAAATATAATTAACACTTAAAAACAAAACTTTATTTGCATTACTTTATCAATCCGCCATTTTGTCTATACTGACATTCGCATTTCCCGCCAAATCCATTAGTTACATTACAGTACATATAGGTACTATCTATGAATGAACTGTGGAAATTAAAACCATGGATTATAGAGGTATCGTGATAATGGCGCCCATTTACAGAAGTCCGTCAACACAAAGAATAAATACTTACTTATATAATCTATAATCTATATGGACCTTAACACGACATCGGAAGGGCTGATTATATGTTATCTTTCATATTATTCATTTATATCTGTATGTTTCGTTTGTATGATTTATGAAAGATTTGAGTTATCATGTTAATCATAATAATCCTGGTAAATAAACAATATTAGTCTAATCAAAGTGTACATGATAAGGCGACATGCACTTGAAATCATTAAGATGTAAGTAATTGTATCAAAAATATTAATTGAGTATTAGAGAGAGCCATCAAGGTTTTCACACCACATTATCTATACAATATGGTCTGTGGCTTTCTATTTTTGAATGAAATGATATAAAAGACGAGCAAATATGCACGAAACAAATTTATTCACTTACCAAAATATATGTCTGGACGTTACTCACTCAAGCAGTGCAATAAATATTCTACTTTTAGTATCGAGAGCGAACAGATGTAGGTCTGTTGCTTCGATTTGGTAACATTTACACGCAAATTGGCATGATTGTTTATATAAACAACGTTCAACTGATTTGCCCCGATTTCGACACTGCAATAGCCCTTTACACAATCTATCAACAAACCACTAGCAAGCATTGAATTTACCTGTTTAGCAGATTTCATGAACATGACGGCAACTGGCAGCATTAGAATGTAGTGATACCATCTCACCGAGTATCTGTAATAATAATAATATATTTATAATACATTCAGAAATAAAAATATATATTACACGTAAAGGTTCGATCCTGGCACGCACCTCTGACTTCTGACTTGGACTTGGTACTTTTATAACTAAAACTTAAATATCACTTGCTATAACGGTGAAGGAAAACATTGCGAGGAAACCTGCACACCTTACGAGTTGTTACAAAGTACATAATATTTCCTGAGGTGTGTGAAGTCTATAACACCTCTCAGTATGAGAGCAGATCCGTTCCAGCAGTGGACCAATAATGAAGGTCAAAAAGAAAACGTGTAAGATCAAAATATGTCAAACAAATGTTAACCTAGACTCTGTAAGAGTCATACAAAGGAAAATATGTAAAATAAGCGCTCTCAATCACCGTTCTTATAGTGTAAATATTGTATACATGTAAAATTTTAAAATATTCATAACAAGAACATACCCAACCATATCTGAAAGACAAAGGCTGAGTATATGCAAATGCTGGTAACTTCCTGTTGTGCTATTTATAGTAGATTTTGAATAAACAAATCAATACTAGTTGGAAATGTAACACTAATACATTGTATTAAAGTCAATTTTCGTTTACCTGAATAAGTTGGTGTAACAGAAACCGGGACAGCAGGCATTCACATCAACTCCTGCGCCCCTTAGCTGAACGGCGAGGGCTCGAGCAAAGTAAACATTCATAAGCTTAGAGTTGCAGTATCCGACATTGTGACGAGTCTTGCCTTTGCCGGATTTCGCTTGCTCAATTTGAGCCTTCAAATTCAAGTCATCAAAGTCAATTTGTCCTCGCTCATGAAGCGTAGATGACACTACTACGACTCTATAAAAGGAAAGACCTCTATCACCTTTCTAATCCATAAATAATGTAGATTTCAATTATACAACTGATTCACGGCACATATTACAGAGAATACAAAACTGTAAGTGCTTATGTGTACACCTCTATTTAAATGTACTTAATTTTAGTTCATGTATGTTTCAAATGAGGTAAGTATTAAATGTGCATGCATGTTTTTATAATTGTAGTATTTACTATGTTTTGTTGTCTCATTTATTACTTAGTATTTCATTAAGTAATTTCCTTATAAAAGTTTTTGTTTTGAGTTTTTGGGTATCAATGCTAATTATAAATAATTTAACAAAGCTTACCGACTCGGAGATCCTCTTTTCAAAAGGTCAAGCAGTAGGGTTGTTAAATAAAAATGCCCTAAGTGGTTCACCCCAAAGTGCAATTCAAAGCCTTCCTTAGTTTTCAGATCTTCTTTTAAAGGTACGTATACACCGGCATTATTTATGAGCACATCGATCTTGTAGAAACCAGCCTTTACTACTTCTACAAAATTCTCTATGGACTCAAACGAGGCAAGGTCCAATTGCATGGGGATCTGGAACAAATACCAAAATCACATCAGCCATTCTAGATCCACTTTCATATATTTAAATCTCGCGGCTTAAATCGCTAAACAGTTAGCCACAACATATATGCCAGAATTTTTCATATTTTGAATAGTTTCGATCTTTACAATCTATATTACATTCATGCTGAGAGCAAGTAGCATGTAGTATTAATAGCAGTAGTATTTATAACTTTACACAAAGTAAATAATGATAGGGAGAATAAACATAATCAAGACGTTTGCAGTTTGCGACCAAAGGTTATTGCAACTTAGTAAATAGTAAATTAGATATTCGTACTAATATTAGCAATGATATCATACAATGCGGATCTATTAAAATTGTCCTATTTCCGTTCTGAATTTACAATTTCTTGTCAGCAAATATTATTGCATGTAACTATTTAAATTACATACATACATAGTTATAAAAACATATCGGCTGTTTGCATAAAGTAACTATTACCAGTTCTCCGCCGCTTTGCTGCTCTTTTCTGATGTTGCTTATGGCTTCTTTAGCCTTCGCAATATCGCGACAAGCAAAAATAACTCTCGCCTTTCTTCGTACAAGCGCTTTGGCCGTTTCGAAGCCCAAGCCGCTATTAGCACCAGTTATGAGGAACGTTTTCCCTCTTAAACAGGTATTGTTAAGGCATTTTCCCCAATTCCTTGATCTCCACTTACGAATCAAAGCTAACGCTGCAATAATTGACGCCGGCACAGCAGCCGCGTACATAAGCGATGAGGCAACCATTGCTATTAAAATTTTAGTATAACCTAAGGTCACTCTTATCACAGTATTATGTCGTAACTCGTAATAAATTGCCTTTTTTTATTCCTCTCAACTACCAAGAAAATATTGTCAGTCAATGTCATACGGTTCAATTGCTATTTCGAAATGACAGCGTAGTGACGTGACAGTTGACGGTGTCAGGGTACCATAGATTATATACTTATTTGTCTGTGCAATCTTATGCAGTATCATATTTATTTAAAAGTGGGCTAAATTTTATTGCACATAATATATGATAAAAGGATAAAGTGATTATTTGCATATGAAGTTTATTTCTCGGAAAATTCACGAAATATATTGCACTAGAAGAACATGCAATTAACATATGCATACATAGTTTTTACATAAATACTAGTTTGTGATGACATTCTAGTCTCTTAGAATTGTTTTTCGTTGCCATGCGTTTTTCTTTGAACTTATTTATATTCATTAATACTTTTCATCAACAAGCATATATTATTACCTAACATAGTGTCTACAGTACCTATAATCTTCTATACTTATAAATCTGTTTTCTATGGTTAATCGAATGCTTTTAGCTATGACTAGGATAGGTAAATTCAATCCTAATAGTAGCTAAAAATAGTACTTAGTCCAGCCTTGGAACAATGAAAGGGTCGGAAAAAAAAGTTACCATTCTCATGACTAAGTTCACTCTAGAATCATACCTTGTAGCAAAAGACTAAGCACAAGTTACTAAATGTAGAAGAGGATGGATATAATATTTATTCCGTGTCAATAAAATGCTCCTGTTTAGCTACAAATTAGCGTAGTCTCGCTACGTGCACTTATGTGTACATGTTTCGCTGTGTAATTGGGCATAGAATAAAAAACAATGTGATAGCCGGGCTGTTTATTTAAAATACACCAGGACAATTAGATAAAAAAATCTTTATTTCAGACTATGAAAAACAATGAAATTGATATGGCAACATTATGAATATAAATGTGAAATACGTTTTAATGCAAGCCATTTACTTTTCGATATGCAGGTATAGGTACTTACGTAAATAAATTGAATTTTACAATAATATCAACTAAAAAATTTACACATATTATTTGTCCAGAATATTTTTTCAATTATAGGTCACTATTTCTAGTAATATTTATTATTTCCCAAATTGATAAAAAGACGTTTTACTCGATACCGACCTATTATATTTCAAAAGCAAATGGCTCATCGAATATGCATAACATTTTATAGAAGTTAGATAATTATATAATTATGTCAACTAGTGTTAAAATAACATATGCATTTTATCTAATAAGATATTATATATCAAAAGTTTTATTAGATTTTAGATAAAATTAACAGGAGGATGACAACAGAGTTAACGATAACATTATACTGTGATACAAGTAATTATCAAAAAAGATTGTAAGGTCACATAGAAGGTAGCGTTCAATATAATGATAGGACAACACATTAAAAAAACGTCGACACAAACATTTACATACATACAGATGTCTTACTTTACGAGGAAAATTTCAAAAAGTTATGAAACCACGCATATCGATATAAATTCATCGACGACGACAAAGCACGTTTACTTTATGTTTTATTTAATTTTTTTTTGTTGGCACCATTTTTCTATCGAGTTATAAAAAATATTAAGATATTTTGTGCCACATGTTAACAACCACTGGAATGTAAGCGAAGGGCAAAATTTCAATTTATTTAAATTTTAAAATTTTCCTAGTGATGAGATTAATAGTTTCACATAAAATGCAGTTATCGAATTTACAGATACAATATAATAATGCACCTTAATATTACACATTCATTAGAAATATTATTATATATAGTGTACCCTATATATTATTTCCCGCGTAACAATTATCGCGGCCTCATTACGGGCCCAATATTACTTGTGTGTTTTCAATATCATTTTTAATTAGACGACAGGTTAAACATTTATATATTAAAAGATTAAAAATGGCGGATTTAATTATAAACAATAACATCATAACACTTTGTTTGCCTTCTTTGTTTTAGATTAAAATTTTTAATATCTTTTTATCTGTATGCTTAGTAAAGCTCATAAGACTAAAAATTTAATTTTACTTATACATTCTAAATATGTATATTTAAGAGTTATCTCGAAAGAGACTTGGTTTTTATTTAAAGAAATCAACATATTATTTGCAATATTACTAAACCATAAAGCTAGAAACAGGATAACTTCGTATATTTAGCTACATTAGTAATCTTTATAAATATAAAAAAACAACAATATAATAAGAGTTAATTAGCTTATCTATGGTTTTATGGATGAACGTGCCCAAAGTAATATATTATTCAAAGATACGTTCAAATTAACAATTCTAAAAATCTATGTATCTAGTTAAATGGATAATTTAACGGCTATAGCATGAAGTCTTTTAAAATATTATATTATGGCATGTCTTTATAGCCGCTTTAGTCTTTTTCGTTCCTAGTGACTAGTTCAAGTTGCGATTAGTTTTGCTTATTACACCGAACATTCTTAAAGATCTTACAAGACATGCTTTTATTAAATCAATCGCGCATTAAATGCAACTCAGGACGACCTAATAAATATGAATGGATGTATCCGAAATTATAAGCCACATAATATTTTTAAAACGTAGTGTTTCGTCAATTGAAAGATGACAATTCGTTCTGAAATACATCCGCTTCAATCCGTTGCGTGATCATATTATTTGTTACTTATTATACTAAGTATGATTACATCGGTGTGGACAGCTGGTGGCGGGAGCGGTCCAAGCCGACATCCACGGTGATAACCTTCCCGTCCACGGGCGAACCGCTGTCCGCGTCACTGTCGGGTATGATCACACACACGAACGACTTCCCACTATTAGCATCTTT
>DWEM01003142.1:0-11072 GCA_018245935.1 Agara belti belti | reverse complement strand
TACCCCTTAGTGATAAGGGTTGTCCACCCTTAACATTGTTTGTTAGGCGGTACGAAGTTCGCCGGGTCAGCTAGTATCTATATAAGTATTATATTGTATGTATATATGTATGTTTATCAGCTGTCTGGTTACTATACCACGGGCATTCAATTGCCTAATTTGTAATCGGATAGCTGTGTGTGCAGTTATCCCGAAATTATGAATAATTCATAGCGTTCCGCCTGAACCTGAACCAATACTGATTGCAAACTCGTTTTCTCTCGTTAACCAGGAGGTCGAGAAAGTGAGAGGCATTCTATCGGACCCGGAGAAGAGGAAGAAGTATGATGAGCAAAGAGAATTTGAATTGCGCTCTAAGACAGTACAAATTCCTACGTTCTCCGCTTCTGAAATACCCACCTCAGTATTTGTAGTTGATGGTATAGGTAACTATCAACCATGAATAACATACTCTCTATAAAAAACGCCTGACACTGACAGTTGACTGACATGTCAATCTTACACTTTAAAATCCCTGACACAATCGCATTTCAATGGACCATTTCCGACTAATGACAGTGTGTGGGTTAGCTATGGCTTTTGTTAATGAGGGAGTGTTCAAAAGTTCACAAATTTGTTTCGAGCAGAAAAGGGAGAAATTCTAATCGCTTATGACAGTTAATAGGGAATATTGCGATTTGCGCCCATTTCAAATATTTCTTTGGGGAGTAATAGAAATTTTCTAGGTGGCCTTAAAATTCTCTATGTACATATGTATTTGTAAATTTAAATGAATGCTAATTAGTTAGATGGTCACCGTATCGTAGGCCTTGTTTAGTTAGTGATGCGATGTATGTGCGCGGGGCCAATGGCACCACCCTCCCCCCCAATTCTCCTCTTTCTTCGGTCACTCAAGTCAGTTTGAGTGTGACACACATTTTATTCTGCCAATCGTTTAGCGCACACAACCTGATTTTATTCTATAATATTGTCGTTTCCTCGAATTTAACTGAACATCCCGTTTCAGTTCTGTGTGGCACGTTACTTGCTATGTGGTGGAAGAATAGACAGGATAAGAAGAGAGAAGAAGAACAGCAGATATCGGAGAACAAGTAACGGAAAGTATGAGATATATATGACAATTGCATAAATGTAAACTCGTATATAAGTTTAAGAACCGGTTTTCTTGGTCGACAGGCTCGAGACCCTGCCTGCTACGGTCGCGGGTTCGATTCTCGCTCAGGACAAACATTTGTGCTTGTTCCGATCTGGGTGTAACGGAAATACCTATATAGCTATTCTGTAGTACGTATGTACTGACTAATATAATGAAATGAAAATTTATTATTATTATTATTTAAAAAAAAAATGTCTCCCATAATGGGTAAACTCTTCACTTTTATGTGAGTGTTAACCAAGCGTAAGAGTTGATGGCTTTTTATGTTATTAATAACTTTTAAATCCATTTATTTATGGATGACAGATTTTTTTTTGACATATTTTGACAGATTTGACATTTATGACATATGATGACAGATTTTATTTTTGTGTATTTTTTTATTTCATTTTTTATTTATTTATTATTATTATTATACCATCACGCCATGTCCATAACAGCCAGGTTTGTGAGGTCAGAGATGTTTGACAGTCTGTGCTTTCCGCCTACCCCGTTAGAGACCGGGCTTGATCGTGCAATAATAATAGTAGGGATTGTGTTTAAGCAATTTTTGCTATCCATTACTGGGTTTATATCTCATATTGGTCGCACTCTCCACTCAGATATTTGACTCTGAAAATTTTGCAAATAAAAACTGTAATATTTAAGGCTAGCTCTAATATTAAAAGAAAGGGACCCTCAGGGGCTATAGATATAAGAGATACAGTATATAACTGGTCACTAACAATGAACATACCAAAAATTGGTTATTTTTATATTCGTATCCAACCATTCCTTGACCGTTGCAAAGTTGGATACCACGTTTGCAAAGTATGCAATCGAAATTAGAATTAGGATCCTGATTGAAACGGGCTCAAGTTATTACCACTGATTATGTTATAGATATATTTTTTCATTTGTACACTAAAGACTTTATAGTTGTTGTAACTGCAAAAGTGCCATAAATAGATCGAGTAGTCTTATATATGATACCATGACATTAGTATCCAACCTTTTAATGCGAATAGCAAAGTTGGATACCATGTATATTTGTGTCCTATTGTAATTGGAATAGGATACAGGTATAAATGGTATTGGATACCTTGATCCTGCTATAGGAAACTCCCCGAAGATAGAAGGTCCATCCACATGAACTTGACTTGTGGCGATCGTCCACGGTCCGCTTTAAACGTCCGTTTTTTACCGCGCGCGTGTTACATGTGGAATGGACTTCCATCTGAGGCTTTCTCGGAGCGCTGAGACTTGGGGCTCTTCGAGCAAGGCGTGCAAACGAGCTCTCTCTGGTGTTCCACCACTTAACATCAGGTGGTCCGTCTGCCTGTTTGCTAGGTTGATTTTATAAAAAAAAAAATTAAAAAGAAAAAAGGAAATGGTGCTATATTTAGATGTAATCAAATTTGAATAATATCACAATTTTTTTCCATTATTGTGTATGAATTAGTATTATTTGAGAGCATTACAACAGATTGACCGTGTACTAACTGTGATAAATATAACAATATTTTTGGACAAACCAACAATGGACTGAAACATGATAGGTTATTGGCACGAAGTGACTCAACTAGGTTTGCGGAAGATGTTGAACAATAGAAATTCTCAAGCAAACCATTTCTATATCGAATTTCATGAAGAGCAACAATCAAGGAAGGACAGAAATATTTGGCACTCGGTGCTTTCCCCCTACCCCGTTAGGGGTCCTGGCGTGATGGTATGTTGTTGTAACAACAATCACGTACGGGTCAAAATTACTTTCGCATTTATAATATTAGTATGGATCAGGGATGTTATGGATACGAAATTTCGGATCTGGATATGGATACGGATATAGGGAATAAGATTATATCGGTTTCGGATACGGATACGGATATTTCATTATTTCGGAGTGTTTCGGTAACGGATATTAGATTAAAGTAAAATAAAAATACGTACATACATAACATCACGCCAGGTCCCCAACGGGATAGGCAGAAAGCGCAAAAACAATAAATAAAAATAAAATAGAAATAGTTTGCAATAATTTTATTCGCCTCCGCCCTTATCCGAAATTATCCGAAACTTTTGTAACGGATACGGTTACGGTTTCGGATATATTTTTATTTCGGATATCCGATAGTTTCGGTTACGGTTACGGAGCTCCATAACATCCCTAATATAATGTAACACGACCTTCGTATCCATAGAACTTTTCTTCTCAATAAATATTTTTAATGTAGCCATTATTTATTGGGATTTACAAATTTTTTCGTCATCCAGTAGTTCACGAGGAGGCGAAAAGAATTCGCTGTATAGTATACTATTGTTACACCATCAGGCTAGGTACATAACGGGGTAGGCAGAAAATACAGAGTGCTAAACATCTATCCTTACAATAAATAAGTATAAATATATAATTATAGGCTATAATAAAGATCGAAATCAAACAGACCTTAGAAAACAATGAAATCAGATAAGTAAAAATCAAATATCCAAAAAGCTTTGATATCCATACTTTAATAAAATAAAAAAGTTTATACATATTTAAGAATGTATCTTAAATTGTCTGTAAACTATAATTTGTACGTCTGTGCGCAAACAATTATTGTAACGTTTTTCTCGTGTAACTACTAAACAAATTTGTAAAAGGACATATTGGTAGTCGCAATAGTGCTGTTCAGGGTTATCTTTAAATGTTTTTGTAACGGAAGCTAATCATCCGTTAGTCGCGCAGCTAAATAAGTGTGTGAAGATAAGACGGTGAAAAGTACCAGCTGCTGCATTAGTTATGCAGTAATGCAACATATTCAATCAATGAGTAACTGATTTGTACGTACGGTATTGATTACTTTGCGTAGTGCTATTTACCTATAGATATAAAATGTCATTATAATAATTATAATTTTAATACAATATAAGTATTTATTTTCCTTACTCACATATTAATCTAATAATGATGTGTCAAGAAACCGATGACTTATTGTTATAATAACGTTTGGTTCGGTACAATGTAAAGAAGTTAGCGATTATAACATTTTAGACAATGGCTTGAAAATTATATATACATATCCAATAGTCTCGCATTTCTTCATGTAACATTGATACCACCAAAAACATAAATGTGAAATGACAGTCATCATCGTTTGCTAGGCTGTACACCATGTTAACCTTTTTTTTTATGATCGTCATGGATATAGCACAGCTGAATATAGGTTTATCTTAACAAGCGTCCACCGTCCTTTCCTTGAGCTACCGCAGTTATTTAATATCAACATGCATTTGGTGTGCCTGGCGTGATGGAATAATAATAATAAATGTAAAGGTGTCTTGAAAATAAAAAGCAGAGATAAGAATGAAGAATGTAGCTATCTCTTTGGAATGTAGGTGTTTGTTGCACACACATCTGGAAATCGAACCTATATTTGTGTATACAGTTACGTTTTGTAAGCCATACTAAAGTGTAACACACTAAACAGGAGCCAAAAAGGGGGAAAACCCTTGACAAACTGAACTCTTCATAGGTGCTGTGTGATCTGAGTTAATAAAGTAGATTCCTGTTATATCAACAATTGTTATATAATATGTATCTGACAAAGTACGTTAGCGCTTCCAATTTCACGAGCAATATCACTGAATAATACTAGGGGAGGTGAAGAAATTCTGTAAGAAATGCCTCTATATTTATCGAGATAGGTCCACCGCACATTGAAAATAGCTGATGTCATGCCGCAATAGTGTTATATAAACATATATTGCAGATGAAAAATGATTATCCATTTGTGTAGCGAAAAAAACTTATTAATGTCGCTCTGGACCGTTGTGGCAGCTCCGCCTTTAATTTTTAAAGAGCAATACATTGTGATTTACGAATCAGTTACAGTTATATAAAGTGGAACTTCATTATCATTTATCAATTAACCATAAATAAGGATCTACTCCTTGCTTTCATGAGATTTCATGAGAAGTTTTCATGAGATTAATAGTAATATACATATTTTTTTGAAAATACCTAAAACAAACCAATGAACATTCAGGTATTTATTCTGTAGAAATTTTAACTCCAAGTACTTTTATTTCCTAATTGCGGAAAATGTTTTTGATTTAAGTAATTAAATTATTTGTTAATTGAAAATTTCATGTATGGATTTTTTCCTTCAATATAATAAATGTAAATGTTGTCTCCTGTGTACATAAAACAATTATATAACCATTTGAATTTATATATTATAAATAGTCCTGTATCTTTCTTGTCTTATACATAATGTGCGTGAGACCTTATAGGAGGAAAATTCCTTGATTCACTTAAAAGACTTTACGTGTTTTGCATGTTATACGTGAGAAGTTAGCGCATTAGGCAAAAGCTTTTTTATTTTAGTCTTACTTTTATGTTGCGGCAAACTTTGCGAGTTTTCAGATCATTTAGTCACAAAGTCACTTTTATTTATACAGGTAGATGCTTCCGTATAGCGTGCTAGCTAGAACAACATTTCGTCCATGGTGCTATTGAGATAGTACCATCCCTAAAATTCCTTGGGAATTCACGATTATTGGAATTCTAACGACTTTTAGAATCATAATATTTCCAAACTGTTGTTTTGTGACAGAATTGGCGAACGATTGTCCAACTTTATTTTGTTCTGAATTTTTCGTGGATAGAACTTTTTAGATCGTATTATATTTGAGGTGTGAAAGCTCACCACGTAAAGGATAGAATAACTTAGGAAACTTGTAACTTGTAGTAACATACAACTGTGAGCCCTAAGTTTGTCCCATCTAATAGTGTCTTGCCGTATTATTCAAAGCATTGTCTTAAATAAAACAACTAGCTACTTCCGCTGGCGGTCAGATTTTCTATTCATGGTTGCTGCAAAACGAGATACATAGGGGTCGTTTCACCTGGAAATTTGCATTTAATTGCTATGAGACTGAAGATTTACCTGATACGATGATAGACGCGTTGCAACTCTGGAGGATTAAATATATTGAAACATTCCGTTTCGAATTAACTATCAGAACCTCTAACATTAATACATAAAAAAATACACATCCACCGATCGGTCGCAACCGCAAAAACAGTTGCAAACCGATACCTCCACAGATGAATAATATGAACAATTCTGACACATTAAAATCAATGATACAGTTAGCTTATTACCCAAGCCTTCCGTTTATACCAAACTAAATCATTTCCAACAAAAACAGAAACCTGAATCTCTTTGTTATGTAGATCAAGGGATTGACAAATTTTCCTTTGATATGCAATTTAGCCGTTGTCATAATATTTAGTCACGAATAATTGAAATGTAACATTGATTTTGTTAAATGTTGGTTCATTTATTTCTCTCACAAGCCCATTTGTGATAATATTGTCGGAGTCCAGTTTACTCTCAGAGTGAGGGTCAAAGACGACCAAGCTGGCTGATACGGGTTGTAGACATGTCACGGTTTTTAAAACCTTCATGGAGAAATCTGAGCCGCGCGGGTTTCTTTGCGATGTTCTGTCATTATTCACATTCCCACTGAAGAAGCGTGGTGGTCGAAAAAGAAAGGGCCCGTAAATAATGGCACGAAAAGTGTTGCCTATGTACGTCCTTCGTATATCTATTATACGAATATACTCGTATTTATCATGTTAGGTTAGATAATACAACCACAAGCGACAGTGACCTAAAAAGCTAAGCCCACCTGAATTCGTACAAAGCCATAATCCACAAAGCCGACCACCACGAGGGACATCACTCTAATTAGCTGATTTGTTACGTCAAAAATAACTTATCATGTTATGTAGAGATATAATACTTCACTTTGTAAGTTTTAACAGAAGGAACTACTTATATCTAAACACCTTTAATTTGGTAAGTTGATTAAAGAAATATAATCAAAATCACATGTATACAATATCCAACAGACAGCATAAAATCCGATAACGTGTCAAAAATATTCTCCATGCCTTCATTATATCTCTCTCACCTACAATGGTTGCGTAAGTATTCAGGCAACGAGGGAAAGTAACCTCTCCTGATTTCTCAGGAGATGTTTCATGAACGGCGGCCTCGCACTGGATAAGTAGGGAGATGGAATATTTTTTCAGGATTAATCTTGCTTAAGAGGCTTTACCTTTGATACACATACGGAGAAAACAATGGCCCTTTCGCAGACCTGTACAAATATACTTTAGATTTGCTACAAAGATTCGCTTCGGACATTGTCTCGAGTTTCACGGAGGGAAATATACGTTTATTTCCTGTAAACCTTATAAGATGTTCAAAATGTTATAATATATAGTAAGTTACAACATAATAAATATATTTAACGTGTATGTTGATCTCGCAAATACAAATAGAGATGTTTATCACTATTTATTGTCGATAGTAAGTATAATAAGCAAAGATGAGGAGCAAAAAATACGTTGTACATGTCTAAGGCAATTCTTATAGTTATCTCAATTAGCGGTTTTATTGGTACAAATACGCCAGTAAAGTCAAAATTTACAAAAAATATTTCTCTATATTTAAAGCAAACTTTAGGTAGTTCACGTAAGGTAAATTACACATTGAATTAGTTTTAAAATATTCAAAGTTATATTAATATATTGATTTTGTTTGTCCAATTCCATACCTGTGTAGCTAGTCCCGATTTCTTTGTGAAAACCATGTATTAAAGGAAACTCTATCAGACGGTTAATTTTCGGCCAAATTTACGAAATTTCATTACGTTAATGAAGTAAAATACGTTTATCTACGCCCTGGAGCGAGCCCCCATTCAAATCGGAGCTCATTGGCGGAAAATACCTTTTTGATGTATAAATTAAATACGTATTAATTTGACATTTCCTTATGATATGCTAGGTACATATTTAGTTAATTAAAAATTTTACCATTGGGTTTTTATATTTGTCTCTTTGAGTTGTTTATGAAATATTTCCAAATGAAATTACCTTTGATTTTTCTTAAAGACATTTGTATTAAGTGAATAAATTCTCCAGATGTTTAAATCATCGGCCATTTACTTGTACAGTAGATGTGGCTCCATTGGCTTAGCTCGCATCATAGACTCCAGCCCGTAGCAGGCGTGCTTTGAACAGAAACTAATTGCAAGAGAGCCATATAACGTGGACCTAGAGATAATGGATGGAGTACCTGCTCCTATTAATGCGAGTATATACATTGCAGCACTGCGACCGAGGGTAATACAGACTTGTAATATTTTTTTCTGGGCTATAAGCATGATTTATGAACATCAAATAGCAAAATAGTTACACAATTTATTGTAAGTCGGATTCTTGGATTAGCGTGCAAATCAGCGTTTTAATAAGAAGCATAAAAATGCAGAACAATAGCACATAAAAAATGTATAAGTGTTATATTTCAAGATTTTATACGTGTAACCTTAATTAGTTTAGTGGACGTTCTTTTCAATTGAACTGTATTTCCCATGTGCCTTCTATTCTTGGAATATTCGATGTTACGTTTAAGCTCACCTCAAGTAAAAGCAAAAATCATTTTCATGAAAGACAATAAGTTATCTCAAGTTCATTAGCTTCACGATTGAAAATTCACCAAAAATTAATTAAAGTTTATTCCAGACATCAATACGTCCCCGGCAGAGACCCCTGGATTAAAGCCAAGGAAGATGTTTGCTTTACTCACAAATAACTACTTAGGTATGAGTTCCGTTTGTATCCCGGTTGTTCAATACTCGGTAGTAATTAACTGTTGTGATTACACCAAAATTCGATGACATTGCCGATTGATCTGGAATAACGTATTAGCGTATTTTGGACGTTTTGATGTATTCCCCTATTATTGTTTCCGTTCGGCGCGCACGAGCATTGTTCCACCCAATGGGGGTGATCGTTATACGACAACTTTTTAAGATATTCCGTTAAACACTATCATATGCCGTCCACATTTCGCTATTTGTCGTGATGTTATTTCTATTGTAATATTCAGAAATATATTTAGAATTGGAAGCATTTTTTGCTCAAGATTCATTTACCAGAAGATCGCGTTAAGATTTTTACTTCGCTACCGACTATCATGCCTCTAAATTGTGTGTATCTTCTTGGATAATGTGGTAAACAGATGTGCTAAAAGAAACGGACCAGTAAATGACTTCAGAAGAATATTTAACGGCTAATTATAAAAGCAAAGCTATTCTGCATATCAATATTTTAAAGATACTATTGCTTCTGTATAGCGATAAAGCAAGTCTCTTAGTAATATCGCCTATCATTCGTGACATACAAAGCGACTGTCAATGGTACTTGTATCGGTTTTGGCATGAATGTGTGACGAGCAAGTAATGAAGCTCTTGTTTGTATGAGGTTTACCATTATATATTACACAAACAGTTTAGGGCGCACGAATTTACAGTGTTCAATGCAAGCATTATCAGGTATCTACTTGACTGCCTATTGAGCACATGTTTTGTAGGAATTGTTTCCTTCTTACATTAGGATTTCCTTCTTACTTTTACATTTGCTTCCTGCATTAGGATTTTCTTGTTACATTAGGATTCCCTTCTTACATTTGGATTTCCTTCTTCCATTAGGATTTTGTTCTTCCATTAGGATTTTGTTCTTACATTTGGATTTTACACTTTTTCAGGTCTACATTTTCCTTCTTACATTACGAATTTCTTAGTACACTAAATCTGATGCATTTATCTACAAATTCCGTTAGTCGTATCAGTTACACAAACAGTTAGGTCACGCCTATTTCCTTCAGAGTAAGGTAGAAACAAAGGTTACTACCAGCTACGGTACTAATGAACTTCTATCGCCTCATTCATTTTCATTAAAGTTGATGAAAGTTGCAACGAAACAACTGTAACTCCTTAGATGCTTTATAGTTTAAGAAGTTATAGGGGAAAAAACTACATTAGGACACATATTTTATCCAATAGAGTTCAAACACCACTCCTTACAGTACCTACATGTCGAGATTAAGTTACAAAACATTTTATATGCATATTTCTATGTTTGTTTGTTGCAAGCATTTCAATCGTAATAGTTTAAATACATAGAATACAGACCCGCGCAAGTAACCCCTTAAATCGCTTTACAAGTATAGCATTTAAAACAATATTTTCAAGGCCAGGTTATCGTTTTGCTAACAGTTATGTTTATAGTTCCGGTATAGGATAGTTGAGCATTGTATCCCTGGCTGGATGACAACGAAATTGAAACACGTCCCCGGTTCACGAGTCGTACCTATTCACTACTGCTGGTAGTGCAATTGCTAGCTAATCCCTGCTTTTGCCGACATCGCGTGACAGGACTTGTGTCGCAAATGTTCCCCTACATTTTATATGTAGGAAATCAGCATACAGAATAATAATGTACATTATAATCTTTCCCGTGCATTTTCTGCTTGAAACTTACTAGGAGTTCGCTAGCTGTATTTCCTAGCAGTAATCTAACAAGGATTTCACCTTCTTGGTGATAATATATTTATTAAAATATGCTTGCTATGAAATGAAAATTCGCGTTATTAATATCATCATGTACAAAAACTATTTATCTTTACACAGCAACCTTTTATCATATTGAGAACATTTTTATATTTTATTGCTGCTAATTCAGTAGATTTGGAATATAAATTAAATATAATATGTGGCGTTTTTTTAATTCCATTTGTAGTTTACCGTATGAAATAGTTGCCAACATTATACATAATGGCTATAGGTTAAATAACCTTATGATATGGCTATAGGTTAATAATATACAGCTTTAGGTAAACAGCGCTTAAATAAGCGCTGTTTACCTAAAGCTGTAGAACATAGTTGCAGCAATACAAGGATCCTTATAATACTTCAATATTATTTCTACAACAGCCTTAAGTGGGCGACATGGATACGAGTGTTTCTTAATGAGTAAACACATTGACATAATATTTACCTACATTAGTGTAAGTCACTACAATTGTATGTATTTAGTTAT
>DWEM01003141.1:0-11075 GCA_018245935.1 Agara belti belti | reverse complement strand
ATTGATGCCACTTATAACGGCCCTGGGCGCAACAACATCTGTCAGATGTCTTAGAATATTAAGAAATGTATAGTAAGTCGTACGCTGTATGACTGATTTAATTTTAGAGTTTTCAACAACATACCGTCACGCCAGATCCCTAACGGGGTAGGCAGAAAACACCGAGTGCTAAACATCTCTGTCCTTGCAAATAGAGTTTTCAATGTACGTGCAAATAAGATCAAAGCAAATACAAATATATTTCAAACAATAATGTAATTTACTTTTCTACAAAATCCCAGTTGAATTTAGTTAAACATAATATTGTAATCCATCTTGTCTTCAATAAAAAGCCACGAGTTCGATTGTTAAAAGTTTAAAAAAATACGTTTGTTCGTGCTTTCTTATACTTTTGAATTCTCTTTTTCTTTAAACCTGACGACTACTCAAGCATGGTTTCGTAAATAAATTTATGTTAAATTAACTTTGAAAATATATCTTCTAAAGGAAATAAGCTTCAATATGCCAAAGAGAATTTCTTCGAAAGAGTATGACGCCTTTCTTCGTTAATTAAATTTTAATTAAGCGCCAAGTTTACAAGTCATTTTTAGTTAGCTGTATATTATGCATTGTAAGCTCACTGACACAGAGAAAAGCAACTATAGAAGTTGAAAACTTAGTTCTCGGTAAAGGCTTGAGACAATGAGCTGATATTACCCTGCAGGCAACAGAAAAGAGGTAATGAATTTATAAAAGCTCAATCTATGAGTTGCGAGTGAAAGTCAACATCCCACGCTGCGCTATGTTAACTATACATATGTAGATATTGTAGAGATCAGGTTATATGTAATAAAATATACATGTTCCTTTGATTGTTCGACATTATTCAAACAGTTGTTACATTTGCTATTTGTTGGGTAAAGTGAAAAGTTGTTCAGCTATAAAGAATTCTATGATTTTAACAATACAAAATCGTGAGTGTCTTAATCATGCTCTATTAGAGGTACTTGTTTTTCTCTTGATCGTTTATCACCTGATTCTTTTGTATAAAAATATATTAATATTGAATACATTATTACACAATTGAAAACTCGTGCTTTTTAACTCCGGTAGGTACCCTATTTTAGATATTCTGATTGTAAAATTGGTTAATATTCTATTAATTTCGAGATGATAATAATAATAATATCTAGGAACGTCTTCAAACAACATCATCTGATTTAAAAAGTCTCTTTCGTACTGTTGTTATTCAATAACACAATCCGAGAAAATGGCTCCTCAAGTAAAGTTTATCAAATGTCACGGTTCACGGTTCATTGTCATCAATCCTTTTTATCATTACACGTGTTTATGCAGATGTACTCACAGAAAGAGAAAAGAAATAGAAAAGAGAGAGGAGTTTCTTAAATTTTGTTACGTAAAATTTAAATTTCTCGTTAAAATAAAGAAGGTACGTAATTATACAAAATTATCTTTTCTACATTATCCCTTATGCCGAGCGCGCTAACGGACGTGTAACATCCGAGTTCATCCAACTTAATCATTGAAAAGCTCGGTAATGAGTACTCTGAACCAATTTAACTTCACTGCGCATTCCTTGGGGGTGAACCACTGGTACAAATGAATCGTGGTTTAAATTACACACTACAAGCTGATCGCGCGCGTCTTTGGCTGCGGTTTTATGCAACGTAAAAATGTATTACACAGACATAACGTAAAAAAAACAGAGGCAGCAGTAAAAAACGGTTATTAGGATTTCTAATTATTTGTTAAAATAGTCGTAACATTTGTCTCGTATTATTCGGGATGCTGAATAAAACAAACATATTCGTCTAGTTTCGGTGGTCGTTGTTTGGGGTTATTTATTTATTTATTTATTTATTGGATCACCAACATAAGTGGCAGTCTTTACAAACAATAATTTAACTAAGCTTAGTTGGTGCGATTTAACTGCTCTTACAGTTATAGGCAACCACATTATGCATACAAAATACATATGTACACAAGTTAAAAAACTAAAATTAAAATTAAAATAATGCCAAATTGAAAGGCAAAATTATGGCTTCCGATGCAAAAAAATAAATACACAGACAGTTCAGTGTAATTAATATTTAATAGTATTAGAGAAGCGGTGCGTGAACGTCGGTTGTTACGATAATATCGTGATAATAAGCTCGGACGCTAACGAGAGCTTTCATGCCGTCGACCGTGAAACACGTTTTTTTAATTATATTGACAGGCGATGATGCATCTCGCTTACTGCCAATAGACCCCCTACCTTACTTTAAACGAACCTTTGTTTTCATTAATGATAGTGTAATGTATGTTTAAATTTATGATGTAACGATGGAGGCTTATGGTTTTGTAATTTTGTATTTCGTTTGATAAGGGGCTTCAGCAATGCAATCGTTTATGATAACGAAGTGTGTAAAAACTATCTAAGACGCTGAGAAGCTAAGAAAAACCTATAGAATGAATTTTAATGAGGACAGGAGTATGGCAACGTCGGTTATAGTGCGATGGATATAAGTGCAGATAGTATTGTGAGAGGTAGCTCTACCTATCCAATGCAGTCGAGGTTGTGTCGGTGGCGGATAAATTGAAAAAATTCTTCACAACTCTACTTAAAGTGAAACGAACGCGGCTACTGTATGAAGTAAAATATGAAATGTAGAGTAAGCTTTGTCGTTTCGTATGCGTTACCTTTCTGCCTTCCTTAATGGGATACTAAAGCAGCCTTTCCGGCAGAATAACATTATGCTACAGAACGATTGTTCTACTGACATTGAATTTCTGTCGTTATGACTTTTCAAAATATCTACATATGTCTGTATTAAACCACTTTATTCCTAGTTACTATTGTAGTAATAGTTTTATACAATGTCCCTATAATACAATACAAATAAAACACAATACATTACTTCATGTAAAAGGTAAACAATAAAATTTTTTTCAGTACAAAAGTCATTAGCGATAATGTTGTTCGCGAAATAGTATGTAGGTATTATATAAATTTTTATACTTTGAATACTAAACATTGGATTGTTAAAAGGCGTTCGCATCGTGTTTTATTACGAACATTAACAAAATAAATGCTATTAAATGTGACAGGAATACTAAAACGAACAATGAGCCAACTGATTGCAATTTTTTAAAGTTGATTATCTTCACGCGCTGACAGAATAAATTTTGAACCGTGTTTTCATATCGAGGCAATTTAATTGTTCAATTTCAACAACAGTTTTATATTTTAGAATAAATATATGCAATAAGTGGTTTTATTATAATACTTTTCTTATTCTCGTTATCAAATGGGTTGTAACCATTTTTTTTCCGAAATTATCTTGGTAGTGATCGGGGTTTATGTCAGCAAGTGGAAGCAGAACTATGTAGATCTTTCACAACAAAACTCCTCGAATGCGGAATGCTTAACATAATTTGTACCGGTAAGTTAGAACTGGACGAAAGGTTGTGTCACATGACATCATAAATTGACCAGCAGGTTAGCAAGTTATAACACAATGTTAATGAATATAAAATTTACATGCCAAAGTATCCAAAGCTCGGCTGAGAAAAGGAATGACTCTGGTTTTAAAATAGCGAGCGATTATTTTCGGAGTTAGGACAGAAAAAAATGACCTCCTGGTAATGAAATTACCAAGCGGGTAATTGCGACAACAACTGATTCCCGGCTAACGACCTCGGCGTAATGGAGGCTGTATCCTGCTAGAAATTGAATGAGATGCGATCATGCTTTTTCATCCGTTCCTGTAGTCACGTTTTGGTAAATTATCTCGGGGAGGAGATCTTATTATGAAAATTTGTTAAATAATGAGCTGCAAAGTGATTAGTAAAACAAGTAAGTAAGTTTATGAACCTTGGATGCATTATATTTTTATAAAAATTCAAACGTAAGTAACTTGAATGTAGTTTAGAAAATTTACAAGGACATTTACGTTAGTACCTAATCCATATTTGCCTTTTAATGTTGCTATGTTTTTTTTTAATAAATCACTATCAATTTATGTACATTTGTGTGTCTAACAGTATTTTTAAATTGTTACTTTGCACATAGATTTTTTGGATGTAATCGCTTTTGGAGCGATAAGACCACTTGTTACATGACTTCTTATAGAGTTCATGTAAAATTGTTAATATTTGATTTCATAATGAAGTATATTGTATTTGCAACAAAAAAAATTATATTGTACATTAATTGATAATCCAATAATAAGCAATACCTAATCTTTACTTATTAATGCATGACTAGCTACTGTTTGCGATTTTGCACGCCGGAAGCTTACTTCAAAATTGGCGATTTTCCAAGCAAATTTTCATCCCTTACTTCACCCCCTCGGGGGTTGATTTCCTAAAAACGTTGAAACTCGTATTATTTTATTTCTTACCATAAACCTAAATACCAGTTTTCATTAATTATTATTTATCCCCTTTAGGGAACGGGGGAGTGGGAATTATAAAAAACTTTGTTAATGCGTGACTACATCATAAGGAAAAGCTATCCAAATGTAATGTTTGTAGCTTCAATAGTTTAAAGTTTGTGGTGATAAATCAATCAGTAAGGACATATCATTGCACAGACAAATATTGCCCGTTATGGTTAACCAAACCACCATAACCAGCTTGATAAAGGTATGTGTAAACTATATGTAATATTATTTAATTATTATTATTAATTTCATAAGTCAAAATGAAGTGAAAATACTCATTTTTTTATTAAAAACGAAAAATGAATACGTAATATCCGCAAAATTGAATGTTACGAAGTTAAAATATATCTTACCTTATTAAAACAGGGCTTCTTTCGGCAAATAAAAGCAAAAAATCATTCCGGCTGATAATGAAATTTTCGGGCAGGTTATATTAATAACATTTGATCCAGGATTTAATATTCGTAGACTTGTTTGATGCAGATGTAAAGAAGTGAACTAATTAACGACAGTAGGAATACGTTACTGTGGTATATGTATGCGAATATGTTATGTAAAAGTTACTCTTTCTGTCCGTTTGCTATGGCTTCATAGCTTAACCGCCGGACCACAGAACCAATTTGACGAAATTAAATATTAACAGATTTTTACCAAATTGTATATGATTTATATGGAACCGTGACTCAGATTATTATTAGAGTATTTTAATTTTATTTTCGTTTTCGTAACGCAGTGTACGATTATCCTCGAAGGATTTATTTATATTTATAAGTCTCTATAAAAAGCTGATTACAAATATGATATTATAAAAGTAATTTTACGGTAACTAATCTTACGTTAATTTAATTCAATTAACAGTTAGTACATTTCAGTTCAGATAGTAAAACAATATTATGTTTTGTTAAGTGTGCAATATTCAAAATGTATCTGAAAATTCAAAAAAAACATAAATTCATCAAATCGCGGTATTGTAAAGTCATTTATAGGTTTAATAATGGTAGAACTATAATAAAATTACACACGGTTTTCTCGGGCAAAATCAGTTCAACGCCCGTATGTGGCTTGAGGCAATTGTTTTTACGTTATGTGCTTTCGGTCTGAGTATGTAATTGCTGACAATGATCATCTCAGTAGTAAGAAATAACAAGGCATTTGTGAATAGCTTCGAATTTATAGTAACTGGAGTAATGTATCCTAGCATCCTCTTCATATGGTCCTATTCGACGTTGTTACTAACTTCCATGGATGACGGGGTTCCCATCTTTACAAAAATAAAATATGCATATAAATCACAAATTCTTTTATTTCAACACTTATTGTTCCACTGCTGAATACGGGTCTCCTGTCATAGCGAGGAAGTCTTACTTCACCCTTATAGCGAGTGAGTATGTTAAAACTAAAAGAAAACTAAAAAAAATAAACTCAAAAAAAAACTGTATCAAACTTACATTATATAAGACGTAATTCGCCGCCTGCTCATTTGCCAATATAAAAATCAATTAGTCGTAATACAAACGAAAATCAGTATTAAGTGACCTTTTTAATGTTTACTCATCTGGTAAAGCACGTAATAAAAAGCTCTTCAAACGTTATTCAACAACATTATTTACCACTCGAAGGCGGTTGGCAATTAATTTGAAATCAGAAGCGTGCGTCGACAGATATAATTGAAAAGGCGTTTCAATTATCAACATTCATTTTCGACAACCGCCAACAGTACCTACACGCCTCTCGCTGGAGCGATGTTTTATCTGTACGGTACTTACCGTCTTAAATGTAGCTGCATTAGAATTTCTTCCTCGTTAAATTATTGTCGGAACTCGATTGTTATCTCACAATGTTGTCGTTGTCGGACTTTCTGAGTCCCGTTATCCGACAGGCCAGTGTTGTCACCGTCGATTGTTTCATCAGCTTGTCTTTTTTTGTGCTATGGAAAGAAAAATTGTTACAAATACCTTCTCGGTAAGCTTGTCTCATAGTTACATACTTCTCAAACCTTAAAATACACAGGCTCTAATACTAATATATTCTTGTTTTAGCGACAAAAGACTGTAGTAGCTACGTTAGTCTCTGTCTACCCCTGTGGCCAATAGGCGCCATTGGATTTATGGAGTTATGTAATATATTATCATGCATTGCTTTTTTATCTTAAATAACTTTATATCCTTAAAATAGGAACAAAATATGGACGTATCCTCGGTATATTTGCATTAGAATCTTTACGGAATTTGAACATCATTTAATGTAGCCTATATAATGGCTAGACATTAAAATATTCTCCCCGAACGATTCATATAATTCTAACATTAATAATAAGACGATACGACCATTTTCGTTCGTTTCGATGCACACGTTCCATCAACTTTATTAGTATAGAATAACGTTTCTAGATACTGTGTAATATCACGCTTTCGCCTCATTTATTACAGCTATCTCATAGTCACTGATTGTTCGAGCACGTCTCCATTTGTAAAATGTTTTAATAAAATACGATAACAAAAGGTTTCTAAAGCCACTTGTACCTCATAGCCACTGATAGGATATTTTTGTTATAATTTGCATAAACCGAGCGATAAAAAGTTGACGAGTGTTTTATAACATCGTTGAAATATCAGACATTGCTTATATCTTTTTATTATTGAAGCAAATAATGTGCGGATTAGTAAGATAAATTCAGATTGAACGAGGAAATTACATATTTAAATGAATCCAAAGTCAACTTTATTTTATTCTCAAATGACGCATGGACTCTTTATGATCAAAAAGTCTGTTTGAGAAAATCTTTTTATCTACGAAGAAGAAGAAACTCAAGCTTCATATACATCTTTACATTAGAATAAAACATCACTCTATGTACTTCGTTAACGTATATATATTCGCTGAGTTCAAGCTGTTAACACCACGCGTTAATGTTTGAGGAGGAATTATAATAAGAACAATTAAGTACAATTAACGCAGAACAGACAAATGTGCTCATGACACAAATATTTGTCCTTGGTGGGAATCGAACCCACAACCTCCGGTTTTGCACTCTGGGTTTCTAATCACTCGGTCACGAGGCCAGTCAGTAGAATAGTACTTAAGTTACTTATTCATAATAATGAAAATTGGGACTAATTCTAATGAAACCACTACCAGTAACACAATTAGGAGCTAACCCAACTGATGTTGCATCATCTTCGCTATCTACCAGCGCGTAATCTACAGCACTATTAACTCTCTGCTTCCTATGGCTTAGGTTAATTAATGTTAAATGCATGTTATAATCGTAAATTAATTGAAAACCTGTTGGGAAGAAATTAATCATGCGTGTTACTCATTTGAATTTCAAATTTGACTATATTAGGCGCATTTCAATCTGTTTCTGAAACAGATACCGTTTGTCCCATGCTTTGATTGTGATATATGAGTACCAAAGTCATTTCTATTTTATGGGAACAATATAGTTTTCAGAAAAAATCTTTTATGAAAAATACGCACAATGCGTTAAGCCATTGAATTGTAAATTATGTATAACAGTGCAAATACGAAATACGCAAATAAAAATTCATTTAAATCCCTCCTCTCGGATTTTTATTTAATTCACGTGCGCTCCCTATTGATGTTATACATTTGAGGTTACTCTCCCGAATTGGATTGCGCGAATTCATCAATTTGTCAATCGTTACAAAAGCGGCTGGATGAGATTTTCCACAGATGTCGGTGTGCCGAATTGTTGTCGTCATCGATAAATCGTTGCATTGATGAACAGCCTTCTTCTCTTACACCACTAGCGCCATCTACTTTGCTGGCCTTTTGCGAGTCAGCAGACATTTCAGACCGGGAAAACATTGCGGAGTACGTACTCAAATTTCTCGGCGGCTATTTCTTAATATCACAATATTTTTGTGTAAAACCTTTTAACTAAATGATATTAAGATAAGAGATAATGGAATGTTTAACAGTCCAGTAATTTGATAGATCAGTCTTTTAAGATTTCGACAGTATGGTCGCTTAGCTCGGTACTTATGTAATGTCACAGGTGTTCAAAATTGCGCCATTCTTTCTCTGTGTCGCAGTGTAGTCCCTTGACCTTTGGAACAGATAGAAACAGTTTTATAATAGTTAAGAAGGTGCACAGATCGTCGGAGCCGCCGGCGATCTTTGATTAAACGGTAATGAGAATACAATATATGGATGTTGCTGTAGATATGCTGTTAATTGTGAACGGTGAGTTATGTTTGAGCAATGTGATGAAAATGTTTTATTGTGTGCTGACTATCCGTTTATACTTTAAGTCGATGACCTTTGTGACCTATTGATTAATAGGTACAAATAATTTGTATAAAACGCCTGTTTGATATGACAGCCGATGATTGTATCTGTTGAGTTATGATTGTTGAGTGTTGTGAACATTTTATTGTGTATTTGGCTTCTGGATGGACAATAATGTTACATTAATTCATTTGTTTTCAGGCTATTGTACACTTACTTTTATTTGTATTATCGTTAAAGTAATATGTTACAGGTATAGAGGTGTTATTAATGAAAATTCTGTTGTATTTTTATTGGATGAATGTATAATGTTAGCCTCTAGCGATAATGTATTAAAACGCAAAGACAATAAAATATGGTTTTAACGTAAGTACTTGTATGTGGATGATTGTAGATTGTGACTTATGATCGTATGGTGTGAATAATGGTTTTATTTATTTATATACACTCGTGGTCGAGTAGTTAGAGACCATGAATGCAAAACCGGAGGTCGTGAGTTCGATTCCCACTTAGGACAAACATTTGCGTGATGTGCACATTTGTTTATTCTGTATATGTGTGTAACAAAAATATCTATATAAATATTATATTACATGTATGTTTATCCGCTGTCCGGTTACCATAACACAGGCATTAAATTGCCTCATTTGGAATCGGATAGCCTTGTGTGGAATTGTCCCCAGATATTATACACACAGTTGATTAGTCTGGTCGACATCTTCATTCGATGTGAGAGGATGCGTGGTAGTTATCGTACAAATTAGACGTTACGTTACGTTGATTACCCTCTGTGGTTTACAATCACAATGTAGGTGACTATCGACAACACAAATAACAAATGAAATTGAGGAACAATTGAAAACCGAGGACCCTCGCTCCAGCGGAGACTCGTCACGACTGTCATTCGCACCATATTTGGTGATGCACTTTTTGTTCCCATTTCAGTTGAATCGATCTGACATATAGTTACGATACAATTTTAAAATGGATTGCTCTATTAATTTTAAGCGCGGCATATGTTGATAAGTTTGTATGAATAAATTCAGTACAAACGGCATTAGGCGCAGTTTCATTCTTCCGCGGGCGATAGTTTGATTAATGGTTGTGCCACTGTAATGCAATATATTTCAGAAATATATTGCAAATGTTAATGTTATTTATGAGTTATTTTAAAATACCCGGTTTTAAATAATGTATGGGTCGTATTGGAACAACGGTTTCGATTGCCATATCCTAAATTTCTAGAAGAGCAGGCCCTAACGTTTCACGTTTGCTTATTAATATGTAGGTTTATCAGCGGTCTGGCCATTAGACTAAAAATAAAAGAGAAAATATTTCCGTAAAAGGGATATATTCCAAGGTTTATATTTCCGAATGTTTTCATTCATAGTGATTTTATCTTCTTGTACACATGAAAAATAATGTACAGAAAATATTATAACTAATATAATACAAACATGACTCATGTAGCTAAAGGCAATTTCGTTCAAGGCAGCCCTGGGTAAACAGATGAAAAAGTAACCTACAAAATCTAAGATGACAAAAAACGAAACAAAACACCCCAGCATAACTTACACTTACCAATTTGTAACATACTACAAAAACAGGAAAGATAAATGAAATTGGATTATTACTGTCGTTGTATGTTAAAGTAATTAAACGTTATCGTCAACGTATACGTTTTATGTGATCGATACGTAACTGTTCACGTGACAAATTAACTACACTTAGTATATAATTTTTAATAGATTCATTAATTACAATGAACACAGCTTGTTTCAAAGCACTCTCTTGTACCATACACGTGTTTAACATTAACCTGCAATTAAATTGATTTGAAGAAACAATGTCCAATCGTTAAGTCTTCCGAAGCACTTTTACTATTCTCACTTTGTTCATGACGCTATTTCGTAATACAGATCTCACCAAAGTTCCCTGTTTTGTGTTATGTATACTTGACTCGGTACTTTTGTTTACGGAACCCAAACAAACCTAAATCTACTGATGGCGGCACACATTCTGATCTAAAACCAAACTCACTCTGCAGTACTTCGCTGCAGATTACGCATAATATCACGAGAGTCGAGTTATAACACAGCTATAAAAGTTCGCTTTATAGTATTTTTTATTTCGTCGGTAACATCGTATTATTTATATACAAATGTACCCTAAAGGCCGCCTGCTCGGCCCTTAAGAGTAGCAGCGCTCCTGTGGCCAGTATCTGGCACGGTTACCAAATAATATTAACATATTCTCTGGACTAATGTTACTGACAGTCCGATACCCGCAGTTCTATTACCAATGTATACTAATCAACAACGTAACGTAACGTAACATCACGCCTGTATTCCCCGAAGGGGTAGGCAGAGGAGTGTAGTACACCCCCACATTTCA
>DWEM01003140.1:0-11076 GCA_018245935.1 Agara belti belti | reverse complement strand
CCGCTGGCCGCGTGCGCCGCGCGCGCCGCCCGCGCCGGCCTGGCGCTGGCCGCCGACCTGCTGCTGCACGTGCTCGACTCCAATCAGGTGCGCCGCGCACTCTTCGACACTGTTATTTCACAACCTTTTCATTGTGGTTTCGGGGGTTTCCTTAGGTTAAATTGATGGTCGCACATCTTTGACGATTATTTTTTTTTCGACGGTCATAATGAGTAGGTCGAGGGATACGGTGTACCGAGCTGGCCGAGCGCGGACCGGCGCACCTCGCACACCTCCGAGGACATTATTGTGAACTCGAGGTCCGCCGATTCCCTCGCGCGTGTTCCTTCGCCTTTATCGATCCACGTTGACCGTTCCAGTCGAAACAATTTAATTTCAGGAACTGGACATCCCGCGCACCATCACCCTGCTGCACCAGCAGCGCGCGAGCCTGGTGGAGAACGTGCACCAGTACAGGTTCCTGCACCAGGTGCTGCTGCACTACCTGAAGCAGTCGCGGCTCATCTAGCGGCGGCCGCGCAGTGCTCGAGGCCGAGTCGATGTCTCGTGTGTCGTCACTCAGCTGAAACTTGTAGTCATTTGTTCTTGAGATTCGTACGTATTCCGAGTTGATACTCGATATACGACTCAAATGTAGACGTTTGTAGCAACAAATGCGACAAAAATCTAGAAATCTGTTCAATAGAATACAGATAATGAAAAATTTTATTCGGGATTACTTCGATTGAGATTTAAGTGTTGAAGGTAATATTTTCAATACGTTATATTACTTGTTGACTTTCGAAATGACCACTTGTATCCAATTTTAATGTTATTTAAATCAGAAATCCACACAATTTAAAAATTTTAGGATTATATCAATGGTGTTGTTTTTTGTATATTATGTATTTATTAATTTTATTAAATGTATAGAGAAAATTAATATAGAAGAATTAAGTCGTGCTGCAGCAATGGATCGTTTGAAGACTTCCATTACTTTACACTCATCGATCGAACGGGCCGGGAGCTAGCCGCGGTGCGGGCTGCGGGGGGTGTTGCGGTGTGACGTGGCACGGCATCAGCAGTATTTTTTTTTTTTTTGGTTTCACATAACATGCATATGTGCAGTGAATCCAGAGAAGCATTCGCTACTGCCACGTTAAGCACTCGAGACGTAATTATAATTACCAATTGTAACTCTGAAGTGACGAGATGGAACATTCGAGTCACTCGAATAGACTACTAACCGTTGACGGTTCTGTAAGTTCGGTGTACGTACGTGTACAAACTAGTGCAATGAATGTCGTTTTTCAAAATTGGCACATTCAATTCGCCTCTACGGCTTAGAATGTTATTTTTTTTGCACAGTTGGTTAAAAAAATTTGGTTTCTAGCAAAGAAAGATGACGATATCTATCTATAATATATAAACACACGACGATATATAAACACGCATCGCCTGGTCGTTGACATCGCAACGTCCCGAGGTGTGGTCGGCGGGAGGGGGCGGCAGCTCCGGCCCGGGGCAGGGACTGATGTGGTATTTGAACAGTTTTGAACTGCGAGCGAGGTTAATATCCGAAGTGTGAAATTGTTTTAATATTCTTTTATGCCTGACATGAAACCGGTCGATATCTTTACCGTCTAAACGGTAACTAACTCGCTCGGCTGGTATTTACCGGTATTATTGACGACAATTATATTACTTAATCGATATTTGGCATCGGCGCTTTAGGGAGCCGGCGCGATGGTATCGACGACAACAAATAATACAAAGCAACACTATCGTGTGAACGGTTTCATCTCGAGGCTTTTTTATAATACTAGTCGTAAGTGATAACTATGTGCCTTATATCGGAGATTACTAGCGATCTGAGCCGCGCGTGCCTTCGTACGATTGTTATAATTATTTCATTACGCGCGACGTCGTCTATTACGCGGTTTTATATCGATATTCTATTTAAATATATGATAGTATGAAATTATTAAAATGTTAGGAACGAGTGCCTTTTCAGTATTGATCTAATTGAGATACGGTGTTTTATTATTATTATAAATCGAATGCGCCTACTTATGTACTCGTCGTACGTAACGGACGTCGTTCTCCCGCGTACGTCGTAACGACGACCGTTACGTCCGACTTGGAAGCGATATTACGTAAATTATTAACTAACGTGAGATACGTCGAAGCACAAACGCTTTTGATATATATTTTTCTAAACGTTTTTATGATGCGCGATGTTTTGAAAGTGAAAGTTTTTATGTCTTTAAATAATATTTCGTACAAATATACAAGCGATATGTAATATTTATGTTCACTAGAACCGGTGCAGCGGTCGCGGCGTGCTTGCATCGATTCTTCCAATGTTATCTAGTCGAAATGCAGCTCGATTTAATTATCTTAATTATATTGTGAAAGCACAAACGTATCGAATGCGGTCCCGCCGGGAGAAGCGCCCGAGTGATTCGTTCAATTATCTGAAAATTTACAAAAGTTTTTACAATTTTTTAAATCTAACAGAGATATATTCATTACAATCTGCGAGGAATAAAATAATAATAAAGACGGTATTCGTTATTTTATTATTATTGTATAACTCGGGAGTCCTTACACGTATATTTCTAGCCGTATATTTCTCTGCGCGCCGCGTGGCCTACGAGGCGGCGGGCCGTGTGCGCGTCGGGCCCTTACGTTTTGGACAACTATGAATAACGAGATGCGTTTGATCGCAAACGATTGCGGTGTGACCGTTCGGTTTGTTCGGATGTAACCGTTGTATGTCGCGCAATTTATGTGTATTGTTATTTATTGTACGGTTGGTTTTTGAACAGTTCGGTGTTATTTTGCTTTTGAGAAGCGCGAGTACTTCCGTTTACTGATAAAGGTGCATATGCAAAAATCAAGCTAACGAACGGTAGCCATGTAACGGTCTCATTAAAATTTTTGTTACTTTATTTTGTTCACAAAACGGTTCATATTAGTTACATCGTGGTTTCCCGTTTGAAACGACCTACGGGCTTCGTTAGTGTTATGTGTGTTAGGAACCTTATTTATGTTTTGTCTCATTTTTTGTATTTCTGTTTGCATATTTATATCGACCGTGTTAACTTTCCATATATGCTACCGCTAGTTCGATGAATTTAACTTAATTTTAGTCGCAATGTTACTATAATAATGATATGTCAAACTGCTCATACTGTTCGTAGTCAACAATATAAAACTTTTGAAATTTGTGATGTAAAAAATAAAAAGTAATGTAAAAGCCTGTTTTTTTTTTCATATCCTGTGAACAGAAATTATGTAAAATAGTATAGGATAATAAAAAATTTCAATGTTTACAATACAAATTATATTTCGGTAAAAATTTAGAATAACCTACTGATAGCAATAACGCTCTCCGTTACGGGGGCGGGAAGTACGACCGCGGGGGCGGCGGCCCGGGGGGGATCGGGCCTCGGGCCGCCAGCGGGGGCCCTCTCGCGAGCGGACTGTAGTAGTTCGGCGGTGGCACGTTCACTGGAGGGTACCTCGCCGGGGGACCGGGAAGAGGCTCCGGGTACCCCAGTGAAGGCGCGATGACCGCAGGTATAGGCAGACGCGCCGCCGCGCTGGGAGGAATGGGCAACCGAGCCGGGGTGGCGATGGTCGGCGGCGGGGCGGCGTAGACGGGCGGGTACGACGGCACGGCCGGGTAGCCCGGGAAACTGAACCTCATGTCCACCTTCGGGGGCTCGTGCTTCGGAAGCTCTGCGCCGTTCTTGACGGGCGTGACCACGGGCTTAGCGATAGCGGCGACTGGCGATGCGGAAATGGGCGGTGTAACGGAGGGCTTCTTCTCGTTTTTTGGAGCCGGCTTGGCGGGCGCGGGCGCCGGGGGCGAATCGCCACCCGCCGTCTGCGGTTGGGGAGAGTACAGGTCTAGCACCTGCAAAATACGAAGGAAATTGTCTTAATTTCACTGTTGCTTGGTTTGCAAACTATATTTATACAACTAACAAGATGTATGGCGGCGGATTAGTAGCCGCCTTAAGCGCGACTGGTAAATTATGTAACAATCACCACTATGCTGGATTACTTTACATACCGTCCAACTAAGAATTACTGAACTCCTACATTGATCACACAACCACAACCCATTAAAGTAATTAACACAGAACAGGTGAATCGACTTAAGTGTTCAACCTTTTTGAATCCATCCAACCATCCATCCATCCATCCATCCAATTTGAATCCAACTGAAAGTGTATGCTGCTTCTATAATCACAGAAACTTACATAAGTGAAATAAAACAGTGCACTCATGACCCTGAAAACAGTATTCCATTATATTTCTCTATTATATTAATGCGTCCCCATTCACACAACTCTAATTCTAAATTTGACGATTTAATGTCTTTGTATACTGACTAAACATAATAGCTATATAAACAGTTTTAATACAGCCATAACAAAAACGTATGTGTTCATAACACAAAAAAATTATATGTGGGAATTAATCCCAACCTTCCGGTTAGCAACCCACAGGTTTAGACCAAAAAGTCTTTCTATTTAATTAAAAATGGTCACATATACTATACCTGATGGCAGATATCCTCCAAGAGCTCTGTGGTAATATCCTCAACGAACATATCCCACCATGCGTTGTGTTTTTGTGCTCGTCCATTCCAATCCACCACCTCAAACTTGCTCAGCTTGCCCGCCAGGAACATGAGAGCCACGGCGATCACCTCTGGCTCCCATTGTAGACATAGTGTTGTACATAAGCTGTTGATAAAGAAACATTGTTCCAAATATTTTGAAGCCAAACATTGTATTTAAATATTATATTGAGTAATTCCAGTGCCAAGACATAATAATAATTGAGCTATGATCTGGCTAGTCCACTACATTACTTGTGAATGTATGTAGAAGAATTAGATTTTACATCATCCCATACAATTTTAATTCAAAAATCCTATTATAATTACAATACTACAATAAGGTAAACGTTACCTGTCGTTGACAAACGTCCACGCCATTTGCACCATTTTTTGTAATTTCGCCTTGTCACCTTTAAGGCACTTGGCGTACTTCAGCAGGTATCCGTACGGATGCTCCACCTGCAGGTCGAACTTGATCGTCTGCAGCAGAATCCTCTCCAAAGTCATCACCTCTTCCTTTGGATCCTCGCCGAATGTACTGAATTTCTCCTCACTCAACAACCCTTTTGCCACTTTAATTATATCTCTGCATTTCTTAGGCGTTTCCTCCACTTTACCCGCTAGCAGTAAGCAACAACATCCCGTTATATATCTCGGAAAAGTGCGAAACGAGTGAAACATGTAGAAACGGTGGAAATAAACAACGCCAGTTGCCACTGTGTTATAACCTAGGTCCATCTTCGAGCCAGTGTCGATGATAAACCTCGCGCCCTCCTTTCGGTACCGAGTCTCGGCTTCGTTGCTGATCCCATCGCGAAACGATGGCGTGTTCTGCAAATCCTTTTTGTCGTAGTACCAGTAAGGCATAATAAAACTTGAATTATAACAAAAATTAAAATATGCTAACTTATCCTGTCTGTCATTCAGATGCAACTGAACTGAAGTATAATTGACAGCTATGATTACTACAACAGACTGTTGTGTTCAACAGTGCAGATTAAAAAAAATTCATTCCATTTTATCTTTGAAACGAGAGCACGACACAATAGAAATGGTATTAGAAAATAATGAAGCTATGCTTAATTTTATTGCGTCATAGTATTAAAACGCATCGAAATATTTTCGAGATATACAAAACAAATGTTTATGAAATTAGAGCACTAACTACTACACATACTTCATGTGTAGTGTGAGATCGTATTCCTGATAACATTAGGAATGATGTGATAAGAGATTGATGAGTTGCAAAAGTTTTACCAAATGTCTACATTCAAAAAAAGGATGGTTGTACGGTTTAGTCATATGGAAAGGCGTAGGCGTACCTACTGTATCTGGTGTTGTACATCAAAGCCGCTGGCACACTTTTAAAAAACGATTTCTCCTTCATTTCAGAATGTGTGAAACCCAGAGATAAACTAATTACTAATTACTTCTATAGGCGCTCTTATATTATAGATTTTGAACGACATCGGTTTTTCATAGTTATTCTCAAAAATGTGCATTGATGAGATTAAACATTGCGTTGCAAATATGGGGCTTATTCATATTTCGATTATTATTTACGGCGTGCCCGATTTACATCATAAAGAGTTATATCGCAATATTTTGAAGTTAAAGCAAACATTATATCGTTTCCAGATGAAAACAGACCTTTTCCACGCTATTTTATTATAATTATTATTCCTACTCATACCTCTATAATATTTCACATGAGAACGGAATAAAATTCAAGTAATTTGAAAATATGTACGTTTAAACGAATGAAAGGCCGCGCTCCTTATCATACTTGCTAATGATTTACTGTAAACATAATAATCTGAATACGAAGTGTCACGTTCAGCGCTCATATCAGTATCAGCATGGCGCTCAAAAGTGCTGTCGGTTTTGTGCGTCTCGACAAATTGCGACACGCAGTTCGGGTAAGATATTTTAAAATCATTCGTTAAAAACATTCAAGGGCAGTGTGTAAACAACAATTCGCTAAGGAAATTCACAATAATTACAACGTAAATATCTGGATACAGATGGATGGATTATTTCAAGATCGATATAAGAACATACATAGCAACTTAGAAAAGGTTACACTAAATACCTATAGTATATTGTCCAATTTATTATAGACGTTAGAGAGAGTCGATAATTGTATGTGAAATTTATTACAGAGATTAATAAATAAATTAAAACCTCTCGAGCATGAGTCGGTCGTCAACGCGGAGAATTCAGTAGGTATTTAATTAGAAAAACTTGATAAGGTTTTTAATCGCTGGTGTGACGTAATGTGGATGTTGAAAATGATATCAGCTTGAAAACACACGGTACTGCGTTGCTAAGACTTCTAATAAATATATTTTTAGAATCCCAAGAGTACTTTTACCCTTACTTCCAATAAACACATCATAAACCTACATAAGAGATCAGTAATAAAGTACTTTATCATCAAACATTTAAGAGTAATGTTATCGAACTTAAAATATTTGGTTTAAGATTTGTTTTTGCTTAATAAATATTATTCTGATTACGATGAGGCTCATTGCACCAAGGTCGCTATTATAATGGGCATATTTATTGTCGTATTATTATATGATACTAAAAATATTTGTTTGAGAGCACAAAAAAAAGATACCGTACTAGCTATAACCGATTATTATTCTATAATTGATTTAATTGGTGGTTTTCGTGGGGATTTAAAGTAGGCCGATGGCTCAATCAAAATTAGGTACAAAATCTCAAAAGAATTAGGTTTGTCCTTCAATTACATTTATTACTTATTCATCATAATTCGATATATTTTTAACAAGATCGTTATCCTTTCAGCTTCTTACAACACACACCAATCCGGATGTCGCAAAAAATGTCCACAAACGCGCAGCGTTCCCGGGCGCCGCGGCACCGTACGTCACGGAAATGAAGTTTCTTGATGAAAATAGTTACGATCCCATCCCCATCTACCGAGTGTTGGACAACAATGGCGAAGTTATCGATACTCGCGAGGAACCCAACATAGAACATGAAACGTTGCTAAATATGTACAAAACGATGGTCCAGCTTAATCAAATGGATAAAATCTTATACGAGTCTCAGAGGTCAGTATTATACATATATCGAAATTGTAAAGTATTGTAAATTAGTAACATGTACAATATACTTCTTAACAGCCTTCAAAAATACTCAAACCGTTACTTTAAACTATGCTGATAGATGTATCTGTATTGTGTGGTAATATTTAGTATTACTCTATTTCAGACAAGGTCGTATTTCGTTCTACATGACGAACTACGGAGAAGAAGGTATCCACGTGGGCAGCGCCGCAGCCCTGTCCCCTCGCGACCTCGTGTTCGCTCAGTATAGGGAAGTGGGGGTCTTACTTTACAGAGGGATGACGGTGACCGAGATAGTGAATCAGTGCTACGGCAACCACGAAGACCCCGGCAGGGGGAGGCAGATGCCGGTACATTATGGATCCTCACAACACAATATTGTCACCATTTCAAGCCCCTTAGGTAAAGATATTCTGTTTCAAACGACGAAATCTTCAGTCGACACGTCGAACGGTATTATGCAAAGCCTACTAATTTATAATATACGCTTCCAACAACAGAAACACGGCATAAAGTTTTCCTCGCACACTAAATAGACAGTTTATACTATAAATTCACATTCAAATTCAAATTGTTTTATTCATTTTAAGATACATACATACACTTAATACTTATGGAATTAACTTATAGACAATATGCGTGCAAAACCACATCTCCGCCCTTCGGCCCCGGCTCTCCGCTATCGCCGAAAATCGCTCAAATATCATATCAATAGAACCGACTACCCAATGGCCGTAATTGTGGTCGTTTACAAACACAATGAGAATTGAAAATCTTCATGCTAATAAGTGCCCTATAAATTTTAAGTCGGTAAGCTATTTTATTACCAGACTCGACGATCGCACGTCCGCCTTCATCGTTATTCACGTTCCGGTTGCAGCTACACAGATGCCCCAAGCGGTGGGCGCTGCGTATGCCTTCAAGCGCATGGCCGACAACGAGCGCTGCGTCATCTGCTACTTCGGCGAGGGCGCGGCGTCGGAGGGGGACGCCCACGCGGCCTTCAACTTCGCCGCCACCCTGAACTGCCCTGTTATATTCTTATGGTATCAATATACATTTCAAACGATCGTTAACTATTAATAAGCTATAAATCGAAAGGTATCCGTATTAAAATGGATATATAATTTTCACTCGTTTGAGCGTTGTCCGGTGATCGTTGTCGCCACCTGTAAACGGACGTAAATTCTATTTGTTGAAGTGAATTTTGCTCCACGTAAACACGAGACCTACAACTTATTAGAATCACATCGCCACTGAACTTGAACTTATACTACGCTAACGAAGTTTAGAAACTAAAAAAAAATCATCTGCTTTACTGGATAATACAACTGGCGCTCGTCGTTGCAGTAGAAACAACGGCTACGCGATCTCCACCCCGACGAGTGACCAGTACCGCGGGGACGGCGTCGCAGCCCGCGGCCCGGCGCTCGGCATCTCCACGGTGCGCGTGGACGGCACGGACGCCCTGGCGGTGTACAACGCCGTGAGCCGAGCCCGCGAGTTGGCCGTCGCTAACGACAAGCCCGTGCTCGTCGAGGCCATGTCTTATAGGTAAAGCAGACGTGTGCCGCCATACGAATGGATGACATTAAATAATTTGAACCGAGTTGAGTAGCTTTATAGGTATAAATGCATTTAGGACTTAGCTCCTTGCCGACGAGTTGCATGTAACTGGAATACGAAAGCGATTTGATTATAAAAAAGGTATACTGGCTCGTTTCTTTTCGGTCTTAATTAATAATCACATTTTTTATTACAATGTATCTATTACAATGATATACTTTATTTCCATGAATATTAATAGCAGCTGTCTTAATACTTCGCCTCATAACTGCTGCTCCTGTCACCGTAAAATGAATTTTATTTTTCCGTTTTTTTTTGTTTAGCGAAATTATATTATTTCTTTAAAGATTGCCGTGGGTGGTCCTATCTATCAATATAGGCTTCATCGAATATATGGGATTAACTCATTGCACTATATTACCGTATTTATTCGTGCATATTATTTATATGTTACAGAGTAGGTCACCACTCGACTTCCGACGACAGCAGTGCGTACCGACCTTTGGAAGAAATTGACAAATGGGCCAAAGATGAATATCCTATTCAGAAGCTGAGATTGTATATTCAACAGAAAGGTACTGTAAAATAATAAATGTCCTTAAATAGTCTACGGAAATTAGATAATTAATCTCATCCAATCCACACTCGGGTAGCATGTAGAATACGTTTTGAGTCTTGTAGTCGCAGGAGATACATGTTGTAATAAAACATAAAAAACGTTGCAGCCATACGAACCAAAGCGCATTAAAAATAAACCATTAACCGACATACCATTTAATTTCTTATCATTTTCGCACAGGTCTTTGGAATCCAGATACTGAAACGGAATTCACGAAGGAAGCGCGTAATATTGTTGTCAAGACAATGCAAGAAGCAGAGAAAAAGAAACGGCCACATTGGAAGGAGATGCTCGAAGACGTGTATTACGATATGCCTCCTCATATTCAGTAAGTATAGTTACAATCGTCGAAGTGCTCTGTGCCAAGTTCAGATTATAAATAATCTGCAAATACTGATATCTATAAAAGATTCAAGTCTTGATAACCGTAAGAAAGCTTGCATACGAAGCGATGTAGTTGTTAAGAGGCATCAATATTTTTAAGTGAATTAATTGTATTCATTTGATTTGATTAGTTCCAAGAAACGAGTAATGGATACTTCAATTAATTGCAAATTGTTTTTAGCGTACCTACCTAAATATTTTTTTAAATTTTGTTCAAAAGTTTTTTCTACTAATAGTAAAACATTTAGTAAAAAGATGAATTGTAACATGAAATTATGTACAGCAGTGATAGCTATACATAGTTAACTAGAAAGTTTTCACTTCCAATTCCGAGCACCTAGATTGTAATCACTGGGACGCTCCATACACTTTACGAATTAATGTTAGTTTTTGGACAAAATGTATTCTTTACTATCAAATGTTTAATTTATTTCAGAAAACAAATGCAACAAATGGAAAAACATTTGAAAAAATATGGAGAACATTACCCCTTAGATCAGCATCAAAGCGAATAAGTAACGAAAAATATGATGATATGGATAACAAAAAATAGCTTGGTTCTTCAGAATCAATGACTACGATATATCTGTAAATAATAAAAAAGCTATGATATTTTCTTGACTTTTCTTTTAATCGATACACACTAAGGACAACCCTAAACATACAAGCAAGTGCACGGACTAGAAGTTAAGTACCTGACTGCCTCGTTGGTCAAGCGGTTGCTAGTGCGACTGCCGATCGGGAGGTCCTGGGTTCAAATCCCGGGTTGGGTACTGCTGGATTTTTCTAAT
>DWEM01003139.1:0-11077 GCA_018245935.1 Agara belti belti | reverse complement strand
CAATTTGGGAAGACAATCCACCATGGTGTCTCAATTTGGAATTTATGAATTAGCCCTTGTCGCCTTTATGACTTCGATAAGATTGGCCCATATATATCTTCATGATATCAGGAACAGGTTGGTTCTGGAAGCGCGAACGTTCACGATAATTTATTACTAATTTCCATTTGATTGCGAGAACATTATGATTTGCAACCATTTTTTCACATACAACATTCTACATAGATGTGAAATAGACCATAGCAAAGAACACACTCAAGATAACATTATGGATTATCTAGTAACAATAATAACCGAGTAAACTTAGATACACCTTTGAGCCGATGCTTTGGACTACGAATCGTTGAACAATGTGACTCGTAGGCATTTGAATGAATATTAATGGCGCTTGAGGCCGCCTATGAGGTTGCAAGGAAAACCCTCTCAATTCGTAGAATTCAATTCCATGGCGCCGCCACGCCGGTCAATACGTATCCAGAGTTAAATAAATTACAAAAACGATTATTAAAAAAATATTTTAAACACTTTTTTTAACATCTTATGATGTTATGTAACGATGTGTTATATTGTGATGCACATTAAACTACGACCTCCTATAAAGTTTATTAGCTGCTTTCGATTGCAACAAACTTGTAAAAGGCGTTTATTTGCACATCAAATCGGTACTGGTTGTAAATGTTAAATAGCATACCTACTCACTGTAATTTACATAATATGTTATTGTAGGAATATACCACAAGAAAAGATTGCTTCAATGTCTACTACAGTAAAAACATATTTGTAAATTCTACTTATATATTCGTAAAATAAACCCAGTTACAAAACATGTGCTTACCATAGAAAATATCCGTTAAATGAAAATTCGCAAATTATTATTGTACTCTGTAACAATCTTATAAATGGACGTAACGTAAAAATAACACCCTCAATAATTGTAAAGCCGCATACCAAACATTTATTAGCATTAAAGTATGATTTAAATTATTACACATATTAGAAAGATTTTTAGGATTTTAACTTGTATAGTTTTGATTTCGATAAGTTTAACATTATTGACGTATTAAGAAAGAAAATGTCAAAAACGGAAGGTTATTGTGTAGGGGTGTTCAATGAAATGTGCCCGTTTCACATGAAAGAGACGGCTCCATCAGAGGGGAGGTGCTATCGCGCGCCGGTGCAAGCTGCTTGCACCAGTAGAGTGGTAGTTGTCGCTCAAACCGGTCGTGAACGTAGCGCTGTTTCACGTTTCGTAACAAACTTTTCACGGAATTTCGGGGAAAATATTTTACGTTATCAAAGTTGACCGCCCTCCAAATCACTTCCTTGCGTGCTTTCAATGCAATCCAATGACCGTTTACGATAAGTAGTTAAACGTTGTTTGAAATTTTTATCGGCAGTAGGCATAAGTGGTTTATATTTTCTTGCGTTAATTGTAAAAAGGCAAGCTTTTTAGGTGAAATAGATATTTGTAATATGTTTACTCGTTGACCTTATAATTTTGGTGCCCAACATGGGAGAAATAAAAACAAGTTTGTTTTCGGTTTGTTTGAAGTAACCAGATTTGTAAACTAAAATGACTACGAGAAGGTCGTATAGATTATTGATACGTGGAAAAATGATTTTTGCGTTTTTCATGGTGGAATGGCTATTGGCTACGACTATAGATGCAACAACACGTGAGTATTTATTGTTTTTAAGTTACTTAACATTTCTATTTAACTATATTACACAAGTTATTCTTTGTACAAATACATTTTAGATTATAATTATATTTTCAATAAATTGCTTATAATAACTTACACCGCTTACAATATTTGTAATCATTAATTTTAAATAAACAAAGATACACAAGATTTATGAGGATTTTGTTATTGTTGGGGGGATATATTAATGTATTAATATTATGACTGCTGGATATGTTTTGACTAGAACCAATTAGAAAGTAATTTAAATAAGAATTTCATAACTTTATACTTCTAATTTTTATTCATAACCACTATGCTACAATATACAGAATTCACGTACACACCTAAGTATTATATATTAATAAATATTTCAGCGATTTTGTTGGATTTCAATGTAATTTATTATATGATTAAAATTTTAATTACGATGAATACTGTCCCGGGTATACTTTAGTTTCGCAAATCCGAATTAAATGAAGGGACAATCAGGTCCATTGTATCAGTCAGACAGTATGCAATAATTTGAAAAATTATTATGAATATTATATTAAAGTTTGCACTTTTAAATGTGGTATAGTTTGTTTTAAATAAAATACATAATAATATAAATAAAAGAAGTTAGTTTCAAATAAGAAAGTAAAAGTCAATTAAAAGAATGCTGACATGACGCCTTCGATGAATGTAGAAGAGGCAAAAAACGTTTGCAAGGACCGTAGCTGGTAGAAATGTTTACTCTCTGCCTACCCCTAAAGGGAAATAGGCGCCACTATATGAATAAATGAATAAAAATAAATTAGTCATGGTTGTTGGCTATTAATAACATTCTGGTGTCACAGAGCCAATATAAGATTATTTTCCAAGTAGATATTACTGTTTACGAGAGTTCCATTGTAAAGTATGCTTTTATAGTTACGTTTGTTATAAATATCATATCTATACTGTAAGATCGAGTTTAATGTGGTTAGATTTGTGGCGTGACCGTTTAATTTAATTTGAAATTAGTTTTAGTTTAGTTTAGCGCACAAACTACAATCACTTCGATTTACACAAGTTGCTTGAGCTTACGTACAGTACGAAAAAAGAGAAAAGCAAGAAAACACTATCTTATCTATGACTATAATATTTCATTATGTGTTTGGTGCTTATAAAAAATCGTAGGAAGTTAATTCGGTTGATACATTTGCCATATACGTACTCGTATTTAGATTCGTTTTTCATTTTTGCATATTTCTTTTGTCTTATCTTGTTATCTCATTAATTAATTATCCAAGTATCATATTAATCAATTATATAAGTATGTACTACATTATTATATAGGTATATGCCCTTTTCATTCTTTGGCCGATTTGAAAAGATATCTGTAGGTGATAAGCTCTAAATTTTTAAAGTTTTAAATGCTTTTACTTATGAGTTTTTTTAAGTATGTAGGGATAGACACGTGCGGCTTTGTGTGCTTTCTCCCTATCCGGTCGGGACATGTGTATTTTGAAATGTATAAATCATTTCTTTAAAAAAAAACTAAGAGTCACAGAAGTTATGAAAACTATAACTTGACTCTCCGCAATGGAAGTCAAAGAATGATAACTTGAAACCAAACCACCATGCCTTTTACATTATATTGTAATAGAGATAGTTCTGACCGGTGTTTTTGCATTTCAATTGCATTATAGAATTTTCATACGTCACCGTTGTTTGCAAACAATAGTATTATATTTTTTGTCAGATTACACTTCGCATTATCCAGTATCAAATCTACTAAGTGACTATGGTTAATTTTGTTTATTCTAAAATAGATTTCAAATCACATATTATACAAATTTGCGGCATTAGAAGTTAAATATAATTTGCTCTATTGGAATTGATGAATCTGTGTATTTTGTATACATTCATCCACGTCAAGAAAGGCTACATTAAAATGATTTCCCCTGTATTTGGATTACCGCGGTTAAATTTGACGTGCAGTCAATTAGTGGAGGCAGGGTCCGGCAGGGAGCGCGCAATTTGTCAGTGACAACGCCGGAAGTTTCACAAGCCTAGCTTTAACAGTATAAACCATTATGGTGCCTTTTACCAACTTATCAAATACTCTTTACAAACTATTCAGTTTATGAGGACTTTAACATGTAACGTGCAATTAATTACATCCTAAATTTGAACATTTTGGATATATGCTAAACCTATTTCTAATATATTATAGGACCGAATGGCTGCTGGAACCAAAATGCTTGTAGTTAAAAGAATAAGCGTAGGTATTAGATTATTACTCTGTACATATACTCACCAGCTCCGTGTACGGGGTAGGAAGAGAGGATCGTTTATACATATTACAAAAGGAGAAACAAAATACTTCTGCGGTCAAGGAGCCCTCGTAAAGAACGGGTGTTTATTTTTATTTCGTTCCTTACGCAAAAAAAACAGTTTTAACGAAATCTCAAGCTGTTCAGTATTGAAGTTATACAACCGGCCGCACAAGATGCTCGCTGTTTCAATATCGTACTTCGGAATCTGTCACTTCGTAATTAATAGAAAGAGACAGAGAGAGAAAGTCACATGGAGGGTCATAACGTTTTTTCCTTACATGACTGTTTCTATCATTTAACTCACTTAATTCCAACATTATGTCTCAGATAGTATAATGGAATTAATATAGACACTGACAGATTTGAATGCGATTAACGAACAATCATGATAGTTTAATTTCCATAGATCAAAGGGTTCAAACGTTCATATTACCTTTTATCCTTTTTAGAGTTTATTGGTGAACGCTAACTAAATAATCGTGTTGTAGGAATGAAAGCTTAATCTTACGCGTGACAAAGCGCACGAATTATTTTGGGTAGTCAACTTGAGACGAATTGTTGAAAATTGATTATGTAAGCCCTTGTTGATATGGCACTAAAGGTGTGATTATTATTTTAAGGTTAACTTATACTGGTTCTGACCTAAATTTGTGGGTACACAGTTCGTGTGTCGCGTGCCACCAAACTAATTTAATCAAAACACGGTTTATTAAAGGGTATTTGGCAGTAACGCTTTACTTCGACTCGATTTACCGATCTAAGTATAGGATACAAAGTATAGGACTCCTATACTTAGATCGGTAAGTGAGTCGATTACTTGACACACAAAATCCTGTAGTTTCGCTAAAAACTGCGCGCATACTTCGAAAGCGGAAATGAAATATAGGTATATATGTACTTACGTGTTTAATAGCTTAAGTTTGTTTTGTTTTAATATGAGTGATTACAATAGTAGCGGGCGGCTTCCCACTTAGTTTATTGTATGCCTGTTAAAACACAATGAGCCTGATTATAGTATGATAATCCAAATTTTTTATGTTCCAACTTATTTGGTATATATCAAAACATGTGAGAGAGTCATTACCGCAGAATTTAATTACGTATTCAAATTTTTGGTTTATGTAGCTCTGCGCTTCGTCTGTTATCTCTGTTGTTGTTTTTACTTTCCTGTTTATTATCTTCAACTTTGTAAATAACCCTCGTAATTGATTTGTAGAAGGTTGCTACGCTTTAATTTCTGCTTCTCTGTTTGCTTAATATCCTAAGAACAATTATTATGTTCTAATTAATTAATGATTAAGAAAATATGTATAAAAAAATTATTTTAACCTAATATATACCTAAAATTAGGCATTTTTTTATCATAATGTTTTTTGTCTATATGTATAAAATTCCATATTTTGACTGATGATTCAACCAAATCGGTAGATATATAAGAATTACATACTCGTTTGTAGCTAACCGCCAAAATCATTTTTTTAGCATTCTTATTCCATCGATATATTTGTTAAAAGTCTGTAGCATATATTACATATCACACGTAGCACATATTACATACAAAATTTTTTCTAATTTCAAGGGGGTGGAATAAGATAACAAAGTCGTTATAATTCTTCAAAACAAAAAATTTGACATTTGTCTCACAGATTTATTTTATTGGAAATTGATTTAGTTTTAAGTTAAGAATATTTTAAATTTTCTGATCCGATCAATTATTTCCAGATGAGCCTGGGTTTAGCGGGCCTATTGCAAATGTGACAGCGCCGCTGGGCCGCGAAGCAATTCTAGCGTGCACAGTGCACAACTTGTCTTCATATAAGGTAATGGACGATATAAATCTATTTTCGTATTTCGTAGATAGAAATAATGATTGCATTTTAAATTGAAAACAGTATTTTCATATTTATAAAATAGATCGTTCCGACATTTTTATTATAAATGTCGTTTACGGATGTGAAGGCATGTTAGTGCGTCTCGTCGAACAATTGTGAGCGATATCTATACTCAATTATGTGTAAAGAAGTCTTTCGTTGTAATTAATAACGGCGTGGAACGGAACATATTCGATGAGCCCAGTTATAGTGAAAAGACTGTGACAAACGTCACAGTAAGATTAATGCAATACATACATATTAATATTCCACATTTTCACGTCGGATCATGACTTTTTCTGTTTTTTTTTTGGGGGGGGGGGCAAATCATAGTCCAAAAATGGGATATCGTACAATCAGTTTAGTATATCTCCCTCTCTCTGGTGATAGTGTTGATGGCCCGTTTTTACATGATAAATAGGTTCACCCTAAACTTATTAGCTAAACTTCTCAAATCTCAAACTCTACTTCCAAATGATCGACCTTACCTGATTGATCACATCTCTTTGAAATACTGTCTGACATGCACGTCTCCAGGCAAAAGACAAATCTACTGTTTTGACTATTTTTAAAATGTGGTTTCTCCCTATATGACTCTCTATATGATACCAACATTAAATTGTTGAATTAGTTGTTTTTAAATTGATCAGACAATTTAAGAATCAGTGCCTCTGTTATGAAGTATCTGATCCTCATTAAAATAATATCCCAGTAACATTGGACACTTTAAAATTTATACATTGTTGTTTAGTACAACGGGTACTTTTCATGGCAATTATGAAAAAACAATATAAATAATATTTTCCATGTAGGAACAGCTTGTGTATATAAAAAAATGTTTCGGTATGAAAGTGACCTTAAATATTATTATATACCTAATATTAATCTTTAAACGTAAAAATAGCAGTCAAAGTAGCGTGAAGTTACGGCTTATTATTTGAGTAAAATGTTCCAATCCAAGTGGAGGTCAAACGATAGAGCCTGATTAGCGTCAAAGCACATCACGTAAATACTTCTATACACGTACAGTATATTTTTATGGTATGGAAACAGGCAAGTAGGCATCAACTGCTATGAAATATATAAATATTCAAAAGAAGAACTGGTGTATAAGAATAAAATAAAATGGGGAAGATAGGCTATTTAGACTTAGAACTACGTTGATAATTTTGCTAAATATGATTCCGCTTAAATTGCTTCGCGCATTGACTAGTTTCTAGACTACACTAGGTACTTCAATCACACATAAGTAGTGCTTTTATAATTTTTTTTAGATACAGGTTTTTATGGATCAGTTATTCTTAAATGCGAATCTTAGAAAATTAAATAATGGTGCCGGTTTTCTACGAGTGTCATGGGAAGGTTCGAAGCTGGTATCTCATCAACACAATAGCTTGTGCGATAGCCTATCAGTGTTTTAAACTACATTAAAATACGTCTAGCAGTTCCAACGAGAAGGAATAAAAAACTCACACTGACATACATTTTCACATAATAGGAGAAGTGTAATTTCTGGGATTACTAACACTTATAAGTGTAGCTATATAAATTCATATTCGTTTTTACTTTTATCCTCGGGCACGAGGAATCTTCATAAATCTAAGTAAATTGGCTAAAGAATTTTATGATTAATGCTCTTATCAAAAATCTTACGAATCACGCATCTATTGAATTTTGCGCGGTAAAATATGTTAATAAATGGGGAAGAACTGGATTCCAATAAATTATTACATTTTCTTGACATATTTTTGTACTGCAAAGACAGGGCTACGTGGGCAGGGAGTAATTTTAAGAAGCCACGAAGTTTCGCGTCTGAGATATTCTAATAATTATTTATTTTATTCAAAGTACGCTACTTTTGACTATTTACTTAGCGACGATATCTTTTTAGGTATATTCGACATATTATCAATTATCGACAGGAACCCAGTATCTTTGTGTTTTCACGAGACATATGTTTTCTATTGTTTTTAATATCCAGTTACAGAGATAATGTTATCAAAACACAATTAACGGTAGGAATACGGTAAAGATTTTGATTTTGACATTATTTTATTTGTGAGATCCAGGTATTTTCTATACAAAATTAAACAGTCCACAGTAAATGTAAAATTTTTAATAATAAAAAACAAATCTGTCCCACTATGTGTTCTTACGACACTTAATTAAAATATTTTGATGCCTTGCATTTGACGCGTAATCTATGCAAGTCGATAATGTTAAACTTCAATAGACTAGAGCCTTGATATCCGTCGTTTATCTTTCTTGTCAGGCTTAGGGCAAAATGTTAAGGCAATCTCGATACAAGATTTTAAACAATATGTTGAACAGCGAATAATCTGTATGTGCATACAAAGTACTTGGAACTTACCGGTTGTTAGTTGTGAAGTAATGCCTCAGTTTACAAGCCGTTGCATAAAAGTTATTTGTACCTCAGGAATTTCCACGAGAAAGATCGAATAAAGAAGTAGACTGAATTAAGTCAAAATAATCATGTCGGCAAAATTCAGCTGTAAATAAAACTAGGTAATTTTGATGGGTATTTTCAAACGTAATAGGATGTAGGCATATTATGATGATTTATAGCACTGTTATAGCAGTTGAATAATAGGTGTTCACCAAGGTATTCCAACTATCGCTATAGGTTCATGTTTATTTTATGATATGTAATAGCATTATTCCACACTTCTCGGGATTAACTTAAAAGTAAATTCAGAAAAGATATGATGATTGATCAGTGTAATAGAAATATGATCAGCATACATGAAGCAGTGTATTTTAAGCATATTGTATACTTTGAAATTCGCTCTTTACTCATTCCTTCAAAGTCCACAATTGGTTAAAAGACCTCTGCCGGCATGCACAGTTACGACTGGACATTAGCTTTCTGAATCCAGAGACAAGTGGCAGTCGGATGTTCCAAGTGTCCAAAAGAGACGGTTACCATCAGGTGATCCGTCCGCCTGTTTATGAGCTTTCTTATATGTTGGTCCAGATAGTCGTGGTCCGATCAGTGTTCGTTTGCCCAATCGTGGACTGCATTCGAGGAATTTCCTAGCTTAGTTATTTTCGAATGATGAAGGCATTCTATTGTCGATTTTTTTATGTAGTTGAGATTGGCACCCTCTGCACTTGGATGCCATCTTTGCTGTTGTTGTTGTGCAAAGGAACACAACAAGCCAATGCATTCATTTTGTCCAGCGCCCGTCTTGTGTACTGTGGTCTTACATTACAATGTTGGAGCACACTTTTTCTGTTCTAAATAGGTGGTTACATTGGATTAATTTTATTAACTCCATCCAATTGTTCGCAGTAAAAATGTTTATTCATTCTTTGACCAGTTTTCAGAACTTCAAATTGAAGTATTCCGCGAATAATCCATCAGCGCCAAACCATTTTTCATTTGTTTTCACTTCTACTTTTAAGAAGTCATTACCTAAAGTGGTTGATTTTCTTTTTTAATATTAGTCGGAAATCAAAATTCCCGGATTTGAACTTAAAAATCTCTTTTAGAATTTTCAAAGTTCTAATACAGTTGGTCCCAAGGTGGACTCGGCTTCGGCCGATCTGACAAAAACTTCCAGTTTCAGAACTTACACTTTGGGTTTTATATAGAAAAAAGGGGTATTACTTTATGAATGAAGGACTGTTCAAACAAGGAATAACATTCAGTTCCAATTGTCAATTCTGATACTCAAATTCAAAATATTTGGTACTTGGTGCTTTCAGCCTACCATAATAATAATGATGGTAATAAATTCAAGAAGTGCTATTTTTAATGAGAATTTTGCATTTGTTTTTTTTTTCTCATAGATTTAGCATTAGCCGGGACCTATCAGTAAGATTGATGTTTTGGGAAACAATGTAAATAACACGATTTCTACTCCTGTGATACCTACGTAAAATGCTCCCGTACTCATAATTAACAACATGTAAAGAATTTTATTTTTTTATGTAAAAAAGGTGCTATGTAGTTTCGTATGTAACCGGGTCACTATAGATAATTTTAAAATGTCTTACACCGTATTTTATATAGTGCCCAATGGGTTGTTAAAAATAAATAGATGTATAAATATAGTGGAATAACATGATGCTCAGTGGCACCAAAGAGTGTCTCAGATTCGTTTGTGATAGTCATGAATAGTATATCCTTAGTAGCCGAGAATAGCTATAGTTCAAGAATGGTAATAGTCCAATATAGAGTTAAGTGACAATATATAACCATATTCATAGTTTATCGTGAGCACTACGCTTACAGTTGTCTGCGTTTCCATTTGTTACTTCTGTACTATAGAAAACAGATGTGAAAATAAAGTAAATGTCGGAAAAGAATGAAATGGCAGTTAGTGTCATGCTATGGACGGTCACGTGACGTGTCGTGAACACTGCACTCCGAGGAACTTTAATACGTGGTAAGTACTCGCATGATATTTCGCCGTCGAGCCTGCTTCCCATGGGGTCGTTCACGGAAAGCCTTTAATGAGCCGCTCGTCAGAATGTAGAGGAATACTTAGAATTGTCTCAATGACACCTACTTCAAGGAAACTGTTTACTACTCAAGTAATGAAGTGTAGAACTAATAGTACCGCGTCTGTGTTTAATTTATGTTAATGAGAACAGTGATTATTATTCCTTTAATGTACTATGAAATATAAATAGTATTTTTTGTTTCATTTGTTAAGTTATATCTGTAAGGCAATTATTAAAAGGCTACAAATTATATTTGTTAATTACATTATTTGATTATATAAACAGCTGTTTGGTTTGTATATCGAGGTACATTATATCGATAATACATTCACGGTAACGTGAGAATGATGTTTATTTTCTTATATGCATACATATAGGTCTAAATAATGTGTAGTATTTACTAAAGTGAAGGTACAGGAAGGGTAAAGAGACTGTTATGTCCGTGTCTTTGTCTCTACAATATAAACCGCGCGTTCTCTCAAAACGAGGCAAATATTTGCGCGGTAGACAAGTACTACTTGTTACTTCTTGCTTGTTTGTACTTGAGTATGACAGAAATTTAAAGTACGACATTCTCTTTGTTTCATTTTTCTAAAAACAATTAATATAACAAGTAAAGTTAAATAACTACATCATTATTTTCTAATAGAATACACTATATAAATATTATAATGATAATCTTAATATATATAAATTACGTGTCACAGTGTTTGTCCGCGATGGACTCCTAAACTACTTAACCGATTTTAAC
>DWEM01003138.1:0-11079 GCA_018245935.1 Agara belti belti | reverse complement strand
GGCCAACATCTATTTTTCATACCCCTTAGTGATAAGGGTTGTCCACCCTTAACATTGTTTGTTAGGCGGTACGAAGTCCACCGGGTCAGCTAGTTATATCTAAAATTGATAAACCTTGAATGTTCAAATACGTGTCGATATGAACAACTCTTTCGAATATCTATTGTGTTATCACGTCGAGTTTCCTGTTATAAATATTGTAATACGTATCGGCGGGACACTCTAATGTTTTGAAAACGTTTCAGGGCAAAGGCAAGAAAGCGAAAAAGAACAAGATGCTCAAAGTGGACGCCCGCATCCTGGGCTTCTCCGTCACCGCCTCCGAGGACCGCATCAACGTGGGCGACATAGACACCGTCTGACACGCACGCCGGTCGGGCCCCGCCCGCCACAAGCCCACATGTGATAAGCCGTCGGAGAAATAACTCTTTTTAACGGTACAATTGACTTCTATTGTGAACTGTGTTTCGAGTGCGCCGTTGACATTCGCTTAAACCGCGCGCGTGCGTACGTTCGGCCCCGCGGCGAACGAGCGCCGCTCGCTCGCGACCGGTGTACGTTCAGTTGACGAGATGACCGCCCGTATTGGATGTTCGGTTGCGCGGTTTCCGTTTCACGTGTAGCTCGGACGTCAATACTGTCTTTGTAACCATTCTACGTAACATTGTAACGTGACTAGTCGACGTTCGTTGTGCCCGCTATCGTACACCGTAAATGTCTATATTAACCGTAATCGTTATAATAATTAGCTTTCAATCGACGTCTTGCTTCATTGAGTAATGTTTCGGGCTTCATCACGCACATCGCTGATTAACCAAGTGGCACCTTTACGCAACAATTCTATATAATAACGTCGCGTTGAAACTGTATTGTATTTTTATGATTAACGATTTAGAAACTAGCATAATTGTGATCGGTGTTGTATGGATGTTGTGAAGTTTTACCTAGTGGTGTGCTCGGTACCGAAGCCCGGCGCATACCGTGAATATTTATTTTTAGTAGCTCAACTTTTACTTGATTATTGTAAATAGCCAAGTTTGAACACTTTTAATTTATTGCGCCGACTGTACGATTTTCATCCTAATGTCAATGCCGGTGCGGTTGGCCTATGCTTGTAGTCAAAATGTAATACCTAGGCATAAATTTTACTTATTAATGTAGCATCACAATTGTTCGATACTTTGAATGTGCTGATTTGGCGTGACGTCGGCGGCGGTTTCGCTGCACGTTCCCGTTGTAGTAAACTCTCACTTTGTAGTAAACTTTACTAGTCATGTAATTATATATGTTGTATGAAACATTTGCGCTACTTGTATCGCGCGCTTAACTAAAACTTGTTCGACGTTCTGGCAGATGCTACGATCTATTTATTTTATTATTACACATTTGTCAATAGAATACGGTTCAATAATAATTATGATTGAATTACATTGATTTATATGAATCAACATCGATTTTGATGAATTAGCATTGAATTGTATGAATATACAATAGAAATGTATAATGCCAGTGTGAATATATTCAAAAATAATACAGTTTTTACACGGCGATGGAGAAGAATACGTTAAATTAAATGCAACATTAATTGCTTACTACATTCATACTGTCAATAATTAATTATCGTCTTGCAATTAGTTACGAGTAGGTACCATATATGTATTACAATTTTACACTTAGAATTGATTTATCATATTTAGTCACTCATTCTTTTACACAATGCAATTATTCCTTTTTGAACTTTTTATTTATACTTTTATTTATTGCGTATTATTTTTATTTTTTTTTCAAAGTAAAAAGTATAATTTTTATTGTATCAATAACACCGACTTGTGTGATGATAATAAATATTAAATGTTAAGTGCGTTATAAAAGATCGCTTCGGGTTAGTCCGTCGCATTGGACTGTCAATGTGTGGACCGCAGCCCGCCATTACGTCCCACCGCTGGGCACTGGATTCTTCCGCAATTGCTTGAGACCCGGAAAACAATCGGTCACGCTGCTAATATTGCCGATATGTTGCTACCTATGAACTAAGCAATGCTTCAATTTTGATATTCGTTCGCTTTTAAAAACATTCTGCTGTGTATTGGTACGGCTTTTTTGCAGGTTTTCTTAAATCAATTGACACGGATAATCGTTCTAGTGATAAATAGTGATCACTGATATAATTTGTCAAAGCGAAGTGAACAATGACATCGTACCTACCGATTTTAAAATGTGTCAGTCTTTGGTATTAACCGAATTCCCATTAAATTGGCGAATAGGAAAACAAGTCGTTTCTGTAACGTAGGTCCGTATGATTTTGATTATTTTAAGGATTTTCTTAGGATTTTATGTGAATACAGAACATTTTAAATAACTTACAATCGCATGTATATATACTTTGGGTTTTTTTTTTCTTTTCGTATTCCGATCGCAATTCGCACGATTCCTTAACGTCGCAACACATTGTAAATATTTCACCGAACGCGAGCTCGATGTTTCTATAACTTTAGTGTCATCAAAGTGTTTGTTAGTGTGTCGTGTAAGTTTCCGTATAATAATAATAATAATAATTAGATGTGAAACTCGGAATAGGAGCGACCGGATCATTCGCACGTACGGCCCGTAACAGTTTTGCACGATATGCGTCATTACACGCACCGTGCGCAAACTGTGGCATTGTAGTGCATTTCTTAGTGCAAAAGTGAATGTTATACAATTTGATAGATTTTAATCATAGTAATATTTTAAAATAACAGTTTTAGATCTCTACCGTCGTGTCTTTTAAATGTTCAGTAGTATGTTTTAAAGCGTGTTTAGAGTCCGAGCTTTTGAAAAAAATATTTTTGTCGATCTTACGGTAACAAACGGAGATGGTGTAGTTTCACGAACTAAATATTCTCTTATAATTATTATAATATTATTCTGGTGAGACGTGTAATTTTAAGAGTTTTTATTTTGATGTCTATATTTAAATGATTTGTTTTAGAATCGTTATTGTGTAATGAATAAAATCAATATGTCTCTGATTATGAATGTGGTAGTGATGATAATTTGTTTTAAATTGTAGGTAATGTATGGTAATTGAATAAAATTCATGATCAATGATAGCATATTGTAATTGAATGTCTATTAATATCCATAATACCTGATGTTTATTTATTCTAGTTAAAATATAGATGTGCGGCGAAGCGTCGTTAACAAACTTTGGGGCGAGTTTGAACCTAAATATATGCAACTGATTACCTGGACAAGTCAATCACTGAACTTCGTGAGCAATTTCGGTTAGCACAAAAAAATACGTTATACCGACGAGTTCAATTAATTAGTGGCAAAATAAATATATGTATAATTATAGTTAAGTTATTAAAAAAAACTCTAAATTAAAAAATATTTATAACTAGCTGTGCTACATGGCAACATTATTATATATTCAATTATATAGTCTAACAAAATAGAAGATTACTTATATCGACATAAAAAAAATTAAATTTTTATTATCTATTTTATTTGAATTTTTGTTACGTGGAATTGTTGCAATAATTTTATTATGAATAAGATTTGTGCTCCGTTTATAACGAAAGACAGATAATAAAGTTCTAGATGTCTTACGATAGCTTTATTGGCACGAAACGAGATGTAGCATTTATGACATAAACGGGATAAGTATCTAGTTCATTTTTAGTCAAGACATCTTCGTACGTGCAAATTGACTCGCCCTGAAGTTTGTCACTGAAGTTGAGATGAGCAAATCCAAAATGTTACCTATTGGACATATCGCCGCTAATCGATTTAAGCAATAGTTAATTTTTAAGGTATTGAAGTAAAAGGAATGTCTCGATAGTGCACTGGGCTCTTAGTGAGCGTACAATGTCAGTATGATTTGTTTTGGGATACCTTCGACTGATTGATACATGATATAGTTAACTTCGCAAAAGATTTCGCGTCTTTATCATTGCATCCACTGCGTGCAAAGAATATTCGTGCGTCAATTGTTTTGAACAAAAATTATTCCTTGTCCGAATACTTTTGTCGCTGGTCAGTATTACGGTGAGTCCGACATTACAGTATGCATTAAATTCCGTAGTGCTATTGTATATTTTGCTTGTCACTTGAATTTTTTTGGCATACATAAAAAAATCATTATTCCAATGCTACTTGCGTTCCGCGATTTCGCTTGCCTCTTGATAGGTTGGGTAGTAAATTCTTATTTATTACCATAGACGGCTACACAAATTTCTACATTTACATCAAACATAACGAAGTTCCACACAAACTGACAGTGACTAGTGCTTTTTAGTATAAGTGCAGTTAGTATTCATTAGTATCCGCCGTATCAGACGTCGCAGATGCGTTGCCAATCTTGACGTTGCAATTTTTCAAATCCAACTAGTAGTTCCAGAGATTAGCGCGCTCTAACGAAAAAGTTATGCTTCCGCTTTGTAACAGTATTAGTATTGATGACGTAATCCATATTGGCTGTTGTATTATTAGACATTAGGATATTCACAGAATTCGTCAATATCTGGGAGGGAATTGTATTAATCAATCGCATTAGTCATTGAGAGTCTAATTAAAACTACAACCCATTTAGCTTTATATTCTAGTTCCGGGTCCCTTGGCGGTCTGTAGTGACAGGTGACGTATGACAAGTCTTATATGATCTATCTTTGACCCCAGTCACCAGTGTGCCGCCGGTTTTGTCACCTTTTAGTTGCCATATTTCATTAATGACAACATTTGACATTTATTTGTTGCCATATTACTTAATTAATTTATGCGGTAAAATATCTATTTAATTATAGCAAATTATTATTGACAATTGCAGATATCTCTCATTGAGTTTTATTTGTTTTAATAAATCGTTCGCAATTTAATAAACAGGTCGTAATTTTTCTAAATCTAATATAATTTTTTTAATTTAATTGGCAAATTTTGTAATTATCGGTGTCAATGACGACAATTTTTTCAAAATTCAGTAATAAGGCTATTGACTGTATAACCACCTGACGGTAAATTAGATACAAAACGGCAAGTTCTAAGGTGGCCGCGATATCTTCACTGTTTGACACATTGTTTCAGTTACAGTGTAAAAAGATTTTTTGGCGGTCCTTTTAAGTTCGCAAGGAGTGAGATGTAAAAGTTAGGAATATCGTGTATAATTGCGAGGACCCTTACGCGGCACACATCAAGAGGGCAACGGATTTTATAGATGCAAGTAGTCACGAAGGTGGTAATTTCTCTGCAAAATTTCCCTCAGATACAGCTAATTGTTTCTGTTGCAAACCTTTCGTTAGAGGTTAATTTCTGTTGAACTTCGGGAAAGCGTATATCAGTATTTTGTGCTTAGTAAGTGACCTGTATGTGAACAAAATGTTTTCGTTTATCCTAATTATATTTATATCAATTGAAGGTATCCAATTCCTTGCCCCTCGGCCATTGTTAACCACGAACTAAGAGGCTTATAATAAATATCTATGTATTTGTAAATATTGTGATCTCTCGTCGCAAACTAAGTAACCAATATGTTTAATGTAACAAGTTGCTGTTTCGCAGCACTACTGTGGCCGAAGTGCACTAATGTCCTTTGAACGCCGAATTTTCGTGCAGTTTGAATTATTGTACAGCTTTAATGTCTAAAAATTTAAGAGAATGTCAAGTAAAGCAATAAAGGTAAATTGGATTAATCGATTATATAATGTGGATATGATTTAAAGACGTGTACATATTATTATTAGAATTAATAAATACTATAATAAATTTGCCTGTTTTTTCTATACCTTTTGTGTTTATATTTGTACTTACCATGTTACTTTATGTTTATTGTTTTTTTTGTTCCTTTTATTATCCCACTGCTGGACACAGGTCTCCTCTCATAGTATTCGTGTTACTTAATATTAATGTCAAAGTATTAGTATTTTTAATGGTAGTTTTATATCGAATACCGTTGAAACCATAATAATTCAGCGGAGAGTGAAGGAGTTATCGGGAGTGAAGGAGTTGTTGGTAATTGTGTAGAAAAAAAAATGCAACGTAAACATCCACGAAAAGTTTTTATTTAAAATTTCACAAGAAGGATAAATTTAATACGTATTGTGAGTAATTGAAGTTATAATTTCGGATCGTTATATACAAATTATAGTAACACCAAATAACCGAGAACTTAATGGAAATATTGTAAAGAAATATAATTTTGTATTACTCAAAACTATAATATATATATATATATATATTTTTATCGTAAATTTAACAAATTATGCACAATTTTAAAGAGAACGTAGAATAAGAGTATTTTCTAACACGAATTTCAAATAAGTATGTAATTGAGCACCTTATGTAAGGAATTCAACAAAAATATTGGCGTATGCTTTTCTAAACGCTGTATTAACACATGATAATCAGGGAGTGTTCCACACGAATCTAGAAGTTTTATCACTTCATATAACATTCAACCGACAATGACTGCTATGTTTTAATAGTTAATTTTAGGTTGGCAAGTAGTTAAATCATGTATACAGTTGCCGGACAACTAATGTACATATAACCGATATTTGGCGCAGCTGTTGGGGTGGCGGTCATTGCGAAGTCCCTGGTTCGGTTTGCGGTTGAACAGCTGTTTGAATGATTTGAATTAACAAGTAGGTATTTTATGGGTTCATGGCAACCACAACAATGAGGTAAGGGTGAGCGTTATTATTACGATATCACTGTTGTAAGCTGTTCTATTCGTGGTATACTTCCGACGAACTTGTACGTAAACCTGCATTTTTGTGTGTAATTAAAGTATTGGCCATTACCGAACACTTCGTTGTATTTAAACGTCACCGGTTAAAATAATCTGTTGGTACAATCCGAATGATAACAGTTCAATATTCTGGTATAATCATACATTGTCGAGGTGGTCCGTTTGGCTATGTATGTACAAGGTGCTCAATTAAAAATTTTTAAACATACATTCAATTATTAAACAACAGACATTTAAAGAGAATTACAATAGTAATATTGAATCTAATTCTATACAGTTCTAGTGTTCAAAGAGAATAATTAAATGCAACAGCACCATCGCGGCCAGCCGTGTACCGCCGTGTATAGTTGATTACCACAGTATCTGCCAAATCAACATCACGTGTCTAGCAGCAAGTACAAATCTGTTAGCTAGTTCAATAAGCTGGAAGCTAACGCAATCCCACTGCGGTGTTTGAGTTGTCCTAACACATTATATATTATTGCCATCATCAATTTATGCGCGGGAACCGAGGATAGCACAGTTGCTTATGGATAATCTGCCGTATTCGGATGTCATGTGAGGCTGCGGCGACGGTGCTGTCCGCCTGTACTTCCTAATTCCAATAAGAGTAGTAGCAAATTACAAAGTGATGGACCATTTAGATAGATGTGCATAGATATCGTAATCTGGAAAATGTCACGATACACAATCAATTGATTTAAGTGCTTCCTCTAATATATTAAAACATCCATATACATTTGCAAAGACAGAATTAGTGCATCAAAGTGTTACATAAATTGTGCAATAACATTTAACAACAGTTACGATTATAACGATAATAACGATATAATAAGGTTTTGATAAATATTTTCATAGATCGCATGTATGGGTTCAAAGTACCTATTGATCTACTTTAATATGGAAATATGTTTATGGGTGCTAATAGATTATTATTAATATCTGTATCTAAATGCATCATGCGTAATAATTGTTTGATAGTAACTATTATAAATATGGGTACAGATATTAGTATAGTGCAGGTAGAATTGACATATATAATGTAATATATAAGCACATTGATTACATTGAATAACACACAGTAACATACAATAAGTAGATAAAAAGTACTGACTAGTCTAACGGGTACCTAAGTACCTCTTGAATACCAAGAAAACTAAGAAAAAACGATAGGAAATTTAAAATACAGAATTCAGTTTCATTATAGGTAGTTAGGAACGTAATTAAATGTGATGTAGGGTCAAGTGTGACATATTTTTGTAATACTAAAAAGTTGTCGTAAAATATAGAAACATGTTTGTTTGCTTTAGGTACAAATACATAGACAGTTGAAAGTACAAAATATAGAGAGTATAGAGTCTAGTAATAGGTACACACATCAAAATGGAAACAACCGAGAATATTAATATACCAAAAATTACTCTTAAACTCATTATAATATTCAAGTGAAATGCCTCAAGTTATATTTGAACGTAGCCCACATTTTGAGGCAAATAGGGGCAATGGGTAAATGGATAATGAGGCAAGGAATATAGACTAAAAATTGAAATTTCAAACGTAAGAAATTTGGAACGTATTCACATTGGTGACAATAACGGTTAGCACATCCTGCACATTTTTAAAGACTATGTAATTATGATTGGTGGAGGTAAAATCCAATTTGTGTCTATGGTTTAATTTTAATTATATCGCGGTTTCTACGAGAACAAATATGAATTAATCCGTTTTCCTATTTATCTAGCATTTGCTAAACCAGACCGCAGTAGTCTGCGTTCAACATGTTTATAAACCTTCTTATGTTATATTTGAATTTTGTTGATAAACACCACAAACTGCCACTACTGGGTACTACTCCCACTACTTGCATTATGGATTTGTGTAGGTGCATGCCCTAACCGTTTTTCTGTCGGTCAATGAAGAATAGTTCTTTGCGACAAGTAACCTATTACCCCTATTAGCTACGTCCTTAAGCCTCAACAATAACACTCTGTGTAACTGCAGTCACATTTGGCGGTGTCCGAACTAGTAATGAAGCAAATGGGAGGTGTTCACCTTCGTGTGCCTTGGGGTGTACTGTACTCGTAACTATGTAGCAATGGCTTGCTCAGGCAGCATTTAGTTAACACATTCAGATTGCGACTGGGTGGACTGTAGTTTATTTAGTTTGGTTAAACGAAAAACTCTTTTACATTAAATGTTCATCTCGCGTTAAGCCGAAAAGTGAGCACACACATTTACACATCATTAACATGTATTGTGTAGAGCGGTATTTGCTACTTCACAATGTCTGGACACCGATTTAACAATAATGATTTCATTACACAGATTGATACATCATCAAATAATATAACAAGCAAAAGCCTATAAAAGACCTTCTTTTGGCGTTTCGGTAAATTTTAATAATTACTTTTCACGTTACACTTACTGTTGTGTTCATATATGTAAAATATTATCAACTTAACGATTAAATTATATTAACTGCTTTCAGCAAATTAAAGTAATGTATTGATGACTAATTTTATATTAGTCACTTTGTTACTGTTGAACTGATCATGAACAATGATACTGCTTTCTATAATAATGATCATTGTGCTGCGAGAAGGGTGTGCGATGAATTTTTTTTATAATTTTTGGATTTTTTAAATGACATTTAATGGCATATGTATCGAATTGTAACAATGAATACCTCAAAATGAAATGCTAAAAGGGTACATTAAAAATGACTGAACATTGAAAAAAATATCATAAACTGCCGGTATCTGACTAACAACTTGATACTCTAGTTTGTTTATTGTTACCGAAGATATGGTGAAAACGTTGCACACAGGTCTGCAGAGAGCGATGTTTAGGAAAGTAGAGACAGTATTATTTTAAGCACTGTACGAAGTTGCTATAATTGGAGTAACTTTATAACGCAACATACTCACTTAATTAGCTTCGTGTTGCGTTTTATAGCATCTCTACAACGACCGTAAGAGTATCTGGTTTTCTGCAGTAAACAGTCAGTATTTATCTCGGCTACTTCGGTGCAAAGTACTCAATTCTACACTATGATGCATACCTATAGATTCAAACAGCGATCGATGCGACGTGATATAATGTGAAGATGAATTGAAAATGGCGTGACGAATAACGAATAAGGAGACTTATGCTCCAAGCAATCTCTTCACGGTATATCCGGGAACGGAGTACATCATCAGTAAGATCATGATGGCCAGCATAACGATAAAGACGGCTTTAATGATTGTCCACTTGTAGTTGTGCCACATGATATATCGGAGAGATTTCAGCGGGTTTAAGAACCACAGGAACGAAGCATCTGGACGCCTGTAAAAGAGACAGCCATTATAATACATGGAAACTACAATGTTAAAATGCACCTTGGTTGTTACCAGTTATATATAACTTTTAAACGGTCGGAATAAAGGATCAGTTGTCTTTCAACGACCCGTTAACAATAGAAATTAGCACAATTTAAAAATTACCGTGAATTACGTCTTACTGCGTATAATAAGGCGAGTGATATTAGTAATATTATAAGCATCAGGAATACTTACACTGGCTTTTCCAGTGGATCAGGTTCGTTGCGACCCAGCCCCGCAGGTACTTTATCTGCTTCTTCTCGAGTCAAAAGATGTATTTCAGCTTCAACTTTGCCAGTAAGTTCCATTTCTTCAGTGTCTCGTTTTATGTAGAATGGCCACCAGCCTTTAACTCGTTTTTGTTTGAATAAGTTCACCATGGGCACGGTGCCGTCGTTGCGGAGCATGTCTAGGGTGCACAATTTAGATGTCTTGGCACCACGTGGGAACCTATTCAAGTCCAAAGTAAAAGCTCCTACAAAAAATATAATAATCAATTAGAAAAGAGTTACTAAGATGCCGTAAATTATCTTAAAATTTATTCGTTATAATGTTCAATCACATTATTTTTAATAGCTTAATTTTTTGCGAATCTCATGAACTCACCAAGAAAGTCATCTGCGGAGAAATGATCAGCATCCCATACTTGTAATTCAAGACGCGCTGGTATTTTAGACTCGCTTTCGTCCCAAGAGAACACAGACTCTTTGCGAGTAATTACTATACGCTCTTCGGCTTCCAAATAATCGAAGGGAAACACGAAACGCCAGTTGAAATTTCCTTCACCGGTTAGGGACCGGTAATGGATGTCCGTGGCCTGACAGTCTTCAGGGCCCTTCAGCCAGCTAATAAGAAAATAAATATTTGGAATTTAAAAAAAGGGATTGGTTATTTAATGTAGAGTACACTTTTTGAGTAGACTGCTTCGTTGGTCGAGCGGTTGCTAGCGCGACTGCCGATCGGGAGGTCCTGGGTTCAAATCCCGGGTCG
>DWEM01003137.1:0-11081 GCA_018245935.1 Agara belti belti | reverse complement strand
TAAGAATAATTGACAATTAAATGCATTCTTTATTTATTCAATACAATTAACCGTATAACATATTTCCATTTCAGTCGCTATCATCATTTCAGTTGTATTATTTACGTCCATCATTCGTTTCCACATGGTGTGCTATTTTCGACCGCACAAATATTGTCAATGCAAACAGGTTTAGTCAGACGACGCCGTTAATATTTGGATTGCAAATACTTTTGGTAAATTCATAAAGCATTCAATGGCTTTACGGACGCTCGGTTCACACGTACTCGTAGAAACAACCGCCGATCTAGATTCTAGATTCTAGAGCGATACGAGGCAAATAAAAAATTCAATCTAAATTCAAATTTCAAACACAACATTGCCAAAGCTCAAATCGACACAGATAAAAAAGGCGGGCTGGATTGTTTTTTTAAATGATACCTGCCTGCTACAATAACCTGCAAATCAAATGTGTTCTTCTTACTTTTTCTTAAAAAGTCTTTGTCTTAACTGCTTCAGCATGCCATTAAATAATACTGCATAAAACTCGAATATTCAAACGTTTCACATATTTAAAATAGCAAAATGAAATCACCGCGTAGGGCACGCTCGAGGTCAGGCAAATCGATCACATTGCCTTTAGTTCCGCAAAACTAGAACTATAACCTGTAATGTATAGCTCAATTTCATATTTCGAACTATTTCTTTTGTTGTTCCACTACAGGTATAGTTTTTCAGTGACTGTTATAGTTAGAGAGCCTGAGTAAAGACATAATACATATATCACTTTTTACTTTAAATATATAAATAAAATACAGTAACAGTTGCCTGTTATACATATATTATGTATGTATATAAACATAATATAACATACCTCTTTATATCAATCGCAAACTCCTTCAAACATCTTTATATAATTCATCAACAGAAACATGAGACTTTTTTGCGGTTACATCAGATATAATTGCTCACATTGTTTGCCAAAATTTTTTTATACACACGATTGACGTTTTCCTGCCTTCCTATTCTTTTTAATAATAACTGGACGTCCAAATTCCATTAAATTAAATGTATTTTGTTACCGGTCACCTTGAAACACGTGGCATGGTAATTTTTTAAAGAATTTTATGTTTATATTTTAAACTAGTAACGATGTATAGATAGTCTATGGTATGACAGAAAATAGTCTATGTTTTAAATCGCAGCTCTATCTGTACGTTGCGCGTTTTAGGTTGCTTATTATTTGCAGAACGTCGGAGGCGAACATTGTGAGGAAACTTGCGCACCTTATAGTTAAGTTGCCCATAATATTCTTTAAGGTGTCTGAAATTTGCCAAAGAACATTTTGATAATATCGCCCACTCGCCTAAATAAAGGAATAAAAACAAAATTATTCGCGCAAAAACCAACAATAGCAAATACTAGTAAGATATTTATATTGGGTACATAATTATTTTATCTGTGCATTCCTATCGTCAACAATACTATAGTATAATATTTTTTTTAATAATAACGTCAATCTTACTACAAATTAATGATAAATTATACTCGAAGAAACGTAGTTCTGTCAGTGAATTAACAGAAAATCTCATAAAAAAAATAACGCCTAGTCTCATTAATCCAACACATAGTCGATGGTTAATTCATTATGACAACAATTATTATTGGAATGTAATAAATAAAAGAACGTAAAAAACATTCTTAGCCACATTATGTAGCACTGCGTTTAGAGCAGTTTAGCACACAATGGCATAGATTGAATGTTTCAGATATATTGCACGGTGAGTTTTGATATTCCCAACAATTAATCTACTCATAGATACACGTAATAAAACAGATCGGTGTCCCTGTATCTATAGCATAATTTTTCCGGTCGGAATACGTGTCAGTTACCGGGAGTGCAAGCGAAGCCACAGGCAACAACTAATATCAATAACGGATTGACTCGACATAATCTGTATTGAGTGAGTGTGATGAAGGAAAATTAGCCAATTTGCAAATGTTTAATAGTTTAGAATACGGTTGTAGAAATAATAAAAAAATAACGACATTATCTCCTACACTTCAAACGCTATAGATAACATATTTTACCACAGTATATGTATATTGATTAAAAAAATAGTAATGTTACCATATATAGGTTAAAACTGCCAAAATTTCGGATTATTTCTAACTAAAGTACTGTTGTGCTGTGTGTACAATTAAAACAACCTATTCATATAAATGTCAGCTCGTATAACCGCAAAACATAGATAAATAGACCACAAAGTAATGTGAACAAATATGCACTTCACATTTTTTATGTCATACCTACATGAATGTAGAGTTTCTTAAATGAACTGTTTACGCACTTACAAACGGGTTTATGATTTATTTAAAGACACGTTTAAAGAGTAATCATACTCGCTGTAACGTTGAAGGAAAACCTCGTGAAGAATTACTGAGCGTTGCCCATAATATTTAAAACTATTTCGTTTGACTCTAACAGTACTCATTAAAGCAAAAATATCTGAAGATTTTAATGAAATTTATTATGGTAATTGGTGGTTAAAATATAGAATACATTTTACGGAAAGTACGATCTCCCGTTGCAACTCAAAATGCAATTAACAATCTGTATTTAGTGTTCATGGAACGTCTTCTATTTTACAAATGGCCACAATCTATCAGATACGGGTATTACCTAAATTTTCCTTCTAAATGCCCGTAATAATTTAGCAGCAAGACTCTACCTAGAGTCGTAATTTCGTAAGTCGTTCATAATTTCCCTTGTGTACTTGGAATGCCTCATATGATATGACTGTTTAATATATATATTTATAGCTCCATAGACTTGCAGTCCATGACTTTTTAAATTTTTAATTTTTCGCAATTTCTATCTACATTTTTTCCATTTTCTCCTTTCTCTTTCTCTCATTGTTGTTTAGGTTATTTTTTTAAATTTGCTAAAAACGAGGGGTCTCTATTGCGAAACGCCATTTTAATGTTGTAACTCTCTATCCAGTCTGCTGAGACAGTTGTGGCTCTTAGCACAACTGTCGCGCCGCAGACCGCATGTGCCAAATGAAAAAGGTGATAAGTGCCTAAATATAAACACGCAACACGTTATTTGCAATATTTAACACGTCCGCGATCTCGTGACAATACAATACATCACAACTAGTACATTTCCCACATTCATTACCTAAGCTACTCGAGATAAGTTAATGAAATACTAATATTTATTTATTCGTCCACGTGCGACTAACGAGGCTATAGACAAGATGACTGACTTGCAAGTTACTTTCTATAAGAGCATTTGAGCTGTATTCACATTATTTTATGCTGTTTAACTAAAACGAACTAGCCAAATCATGCGAGGGCAATAGTTTTTTTACCCTGACTACACAATCGCGACCGTGCTTCATAGAGGTTCTTACATCTACATATTAGATGGGTATAATTTAAGTGATTGATATTACTAATCGCGCCGCGCTTTCTTTTGCTCTCGTTCTGTTACTCCTAGCCTTAGTATTGATTAGATAGCTGTGAAAACAAAACTGTTACAGCTCAATAGTATTAGAAACCTCAATTGAAACGATTCGACGTTTGTCAAGTCAACAATAGCGCTATTAGTCGCACTAAGTACGCAAGCCACATGTTACAATATTTATTTTTGAACTGACAACCTGTCCCTCATTTAGATAACATGTAGACGATACAAAAGCTTCACCTAATGAATAAACTCTTTAGTATTAATTGATTATTTGAAACGTTAACGTCCTGTCCAGGCGCAATGTTGTTTTTTATTTATTTGAGCACAATTTTCCTTTTATTATCATCCTTCGTTGTGTCCAAAAAAGGTAAAGGGCATAAAACTACTAAAATCAACGCCTTAAGACAAAAAAATATACAGCGAAGTTGTGCAAAATTTAAAAAATAAAATGTTTTGTTTTTTTAAATTATCAAATATTAAAAACGGAAGATTGAACAATCCATCAATACAGAAAACAGACAGGAGATATCATTAATAGGTATGTTTTGATTTAACACTTAAAAACAATTTAATTAAAATATTAATTAAATATTCAATATTTGGAAAGTGAAATTCCTACAAGCGTACACCATATAATACATAGCATTGTAAAAATTATGTGTAATAACATTTAATATTTTATTTATTTATTAACCATCCGCTCAATCATTTTTTAAAAATGATTTAGTGAAATCACGGCATTATAGCTTTTTCAGTACTGCAGAGGTATGCATATAAGAAAACTAGAATACGATTACAATTTGTCTACGACATACCTCACACATAAATGTGCAGTCACGTTACAAGTTACAGATATATAAAACAGTTTACTTACATAACGATTTCTTAGAAATTTAATTTTTTGTCAAAATTGTGCTAAATCACCATGCCAAATTCATATTCTAGCTTTTTCTGTTGGCCATCGTCCAGGGTATATGCTACAATGATCTACTATTAAATACAAACAACATTGTAACCTACCCTAATAGCAAATAAACTTATTGAATCTTGAGCTTTTTCACTACTTGAAACTTAGAAACAAAAGCAAATCGAGCGCGTTGCGATAGAATTTTCTACGGGTCCTGCGCTAAGTTAATCAGGGTCTGACAAAGGCTACTGTCGCCTATGGATACTAGTGTATCTGAGCTGAGACAGACATTGTGGGACAGGACATTTATTCCTTTGATGAGCGCGAGTATTTGTTTTGCGTGCAATTAATATATTTGTAGTATATCAACTGTCTGGTTACCATTGTAGGGGCTGCGTTTAAGATTGGTTCGAGATCATTTTCGTTAGCGTTTTATTAACAACTAGCTTTTGCCCGCGACTTCGTCCCGCCCCCGCCGCAAAAAATATAATTATTTACGACATCACATTAAAAACCTCAAAAATAACAGTATTTCTCTAGTATATAATGGATGTTATTATACATATAAACCTTCCTCTTGAATCGCTCTATCTATTAAAAAAACCGCATCAAAATCCGTTGCGTAGTTTTAAAGATCTAAGCATACATACGGACAGACAGCGGAAAGCGACTTCGTTCTATACTATGCAGTAATTTGTTACCGCGGAAAGGTACTTGCTTATACTTCGGATTTAGCAACATTTATGGTATGGTATGGTATGGTAGACTGTGGCCTTAATCCCTCTCACCATGAGAGAAGACCCGGTCCAGCAGTGGCCCTATAAAAGGTCGAATTAAAATACGCAAAAAACAAACAATATTTTTATTAATCGTTTACAATATGGACGGATATGCGTAGACTAATGAACACAGAGGCTGCTAATTTATCTACCCTATCAGTATCTTTCCACAAAGCTATGTTTATTGAGACTGGAAATAATGCAAATAAAATTACTAATTGTATATGTATGTGCCGTACATATGTATATTAAAAAATGTGTGCTTTACGCAATTAATAAACTCATTATAATTATCATACCGATTTTGAATAATACGTATAGCTATCAGCAATAGCATATTCATGAAGATTTTCAACTGTAATTCAAAACAAGTTAAAATCTTAATCAACGAAGTTGATCGGAAACAATGCATTAACAGGACGCCGCATTAAATTGTTACCCCGACATTTTGTTACACGAACACTTGAAACGCACGTTCGCCGAATTGAACATGTCACCCCGAACTTGTCACCCTAAGCATCCATTTGGCTAATAAGGAAAATATCTCCATCCGACTGCGTCACCCCGACTCGTGTACACCGCCCTAATATAATTGGAACCGCACGGCACAGCGTGACGTAACAAAACACACATAAATTGGAAGTCTTACGTCTAAACAAGAAGGCAATTTAGTATTCCGACATCAAATTAAACACACTCTGAGTTGGCCAATTTAACAAGACCTCTCGATTTGGTAACCTTATTTATACAGCTGTGCGTGAATAACAAAGCTTGGGATATCTCTAAGAAATCTGACTTTCTTTTACAAACATCTAACTCAACTTAGTCATTAATTCTAAGTATAAATTAAATTAAATTTTAATTTCAAATGTAAATAATTTAATTTAATTTATAATTAATCAATAATCAAAACTGTATTATTTATTTCGTCGCAATAAGGTGAAGTTCATATAATTTTCTATGTACACTGAACATCACGAGAGCCCTTTTTCCTAATATACTCACAATATATCAAACTATCCGTTATAAAGTCGATTTAAAGTAACATTTACATTTCATATAGAACAGTTGGTCTGCGTATAATAAATTTGAAAATCCGTGGCACAATCTAGTCTGCGATAATTACCACCATTCATACTCCCAAGGGCGGCGACGGATCCATGAGCCTGGTCGCTCTGGCGCACAATTAGATACGGAATACTTTAGGTATATTAAATTAACGTTTACTCCAAACCTCCGTAAAATAACGCCCGGTTAAAATATCGTTACTCGCTCAAATATTATTTAAATTAAAAACGTAATTAAAAATGAATTAATGTTTACCTACTCAGCTCCGTTTAACGTCAAAAAGAGTATTTTTTCCCCGCTTAATTTCATTAGAAGCAATGCGAATTAGATTTCCGTTAGGTGAATAATAATATTATTCACTCTTTTTAATTACGACACTAATACTAGTAGCTACTCGTAATAACCTTGTAGTATTTGTAGCTAATACCTAATAGTACCGGTAGCTGATAACTTTTTTTTAATTGGATAATAAACTTGCGTTTGAGAACGAGCTCACTTGTATTGTACCTTATATCGTAGCACTTGTATATCTGATAATACTCGTAGCTAGTACTCCGTAGTACTAGCGAATATTAGCTAATATCTCGTAGTACCTGTAGCTCGTTTCTTGATCCTGGACATATTTATGAAACACTATATTAAATATTGCGTCACTTATATTTAGTTACCAATCGTTATTTTAAGTGGAACTGTATTTCTAGTAGTAGTCAGCTCCCAAATTATATTTATCTATACATATAAATAAAATTGAAGTGTCTGTCTGTGATTTCAAAATAACTGTGTTTTCACAAATGTTAATAGTTGTTTACACCATATTAAGACACAAACTTTTTTAAGGTTTTTGTCTGTCTGTCTGTTTGCCTCTTTGTTTGACCAGGCTAATCTCTGGAATGGCTGGACTAATTTTAATGGAACCTCTAATGGAAGATTGAAGAGGTTCTAGGGAAAAATATAGGCTACTTTTTATCCCGATATTCCAACGGGATCGAAATCCACGCGGGTAATATCGCTGGGCACAGCTAGTCTGGTATATATACGCCCGTGCCTACAACGTCACCGAACGTGATATAAATCACTACGTAGGGATATGTTTAAATGAATGCGGTCTGTGTCGTCTCCAGCTTGAAATTCAGTACTGATTTTAATTTGCGAGCTGAGGTGTATTCAGATCCGTGGAATTAAATTCGGGGCTTAATTTTGTCTTGTCCCATCTACGAGTACGGGAGTAAATGGCAGGCAATGAACATTTAAGGCCGATAGCGCACGTGCGTTTGTCGACGTGCACGCGGTATACGACGCTCACGTTCGACAAACGCTGAATATATATCTATATATATCTGTGGACCAAATCTTATCCTTCAAGAGGTTTGTCTGTTTTTCGTAATAAAAATATGTACATTTTAAAAAGCGTTCGTTTGTCTCATTGATTGAATGTCTCATAATTTTCATACATTTAAAATAATTAATTCACACCAATTTATCGAAGGCTCCACGGATGTACACAACGGCGCTGATAATTTTGGCGGTACAGCGAAATACAATGATTCCGCTGATTAATGCATTCACTTTTACGCCATTCGAAATAAATAATGAACATCATAAATCTGGTCTGATTCCGGGCGTTACGCGCGCCGCTAGATATATGCAAATACGTGTGTACGAAATGCGAAAATGGGGAATTAAATACATATCATAATTGGATTGTAACGAGCTGTAGCTTAGATTTAGCCCCACCCCGGGGGTCTGGCGTTCAAATCCTGTTAACAGATTGAGCAAAGTTTTTCCGTTTTTAACCTTCTGTTTCGAGTGTTGAAGAGTAATTTGTAGGAATATAAAATTTAAATGAAGCGAATTTTGACAACCGGTTCATTTGGTCCTTAATGTAATTCTAGGACATCGTTTGAAAATACTTGGTCGAAAGTACAACACTGTTGGTCACAGGTCTGTCATAGTGTGAGGATTTTAGGTCTTAATCTACCACGCTGGCAAGGGCGGATTGGCAGACTTCACACAGATCAGAAAAAATTATATATTTAAAGTGTGCAGTTTTCCTCAGGATGTTTTCAACGAGGTATCTAGTTTTGTATAATGACAAAAGTTCGCGTGACGCCTTAACGTGACGAGTCCTGGAAGTATTACTTCAAATGATTGAGCACCGTTTCTTAAGAGGCCTATCTACGAATTTGCGTCCTCTTAACCAATCATATTTTAACAAAGCAATTGAAAGATTGACTATTTATCAGTTATACGTTGTTACAATATCTATTACTTGGACGAAGCTATTTTCTTTGTCCATTGTGCTCACAAACATCTATGAATATTAAAACGTGAAAAGAAAAATTAGTACCCCTTTTTAATCATTTCAAGAAATGTCCTCATACGATTCCTAACCTATGTACGCAAATGTACAGCTTTAAAATTAGAATTTTTTATTTATATCACAGTAATTTTTATTTCTCGCCAATGGAACAACCCCCTCGCAATACGGCCGTGCATAATACATGCAAATTTTCACGCGAACAAAAGCTCAAAACGAATGCATAGTTAGTAACAAGTACAATATTCACGACATTAGAACAAGCTAGGAATTTTTTTAACCAGTTATAATTTATATAACTTGAGTTATTTTTATTTAACACAATGAGTATTTCAAATAGGTTACAGGTATATATTCATAGAGAAAGGCTACTGGCTTAGTGACCCTGATTGCCGAGATGGTTCCCACTCAGGATAAATGTTTGTGTTATGAGCGAGTTTGTTGCGTGTCTGGATGTAAAAATATCCATGTAACATTTTGTATGTAGTTTAACATCTGTCTAACCAGACAGATGTTACACTACATTGACACAAGTTCCGCCTATTTTGGGGTCAAATTGTCGTGTGTGTAGTGTTTCAAATTTGTTACCTATCAATACGCAGTGTTTATTAATTTATGTACGTGTTGTTATTTTTTTCTTTTTGCTTTTTATTTATTGTTTTAATATCTGTACATTTTGTGTTCAGTAGCATTTTTTTTTTGTACGCGTTTCTTTGAGTATACGAATAAAAATATTCTCTTTCTATCTTCATTCGCTACTGCTAACAAGCGTACCGACTCCAGAACATTCCATTACAAACCGAATAGTATCATTTCTGTCGGCCTCAAACACTTGCCAAAACAAATAACGGAGTCATCTCTCTTAATTAACAGAACTTTAATGATGTTGGCAGTGGGCTTGGGGAAAAATTCGTAACGTCTAGATTTTTCTCGAACAAACTTATTAGCGGCGCGATCTCAGGGCGGCCTTTTTTGGTGGTAATCCTAAGCTCTGTTGACAACGTGCGGGTGTTACGGCTTCTATTCCTAATATGCCTTATTTTTAAAATAACTTCTTAAATTCCTCGTATCTGGTATTCATATGTGACTAAAGGCGTCTCGAGGTTTCACGGCAGAATACTGCTTTCAGTAGATCTATGTACAATAACATAAAAATACATGTCCTTACTTACAACTGATACAACCGAACAGTCTCAATTAGCACTGTAGGAATAACGGGACTGTTAGTTCAGTTAGTAATAGGTGTTAATAAGAATTAGTTTATTAGAATTCATTAGTACTAGGCCTGGTCGACGGTTGGTCAATATTAGTCCAGTTAGTATATAGTAATACTAAACGAACTTAGTATTACTTTTACGGTTATTACGGTTAGTCACAGATGTGTTGTTAATTCTGAGGCCTAAGATGGTCGCTACTAATAATTTCAATTAAAGAATGTATGATATTGTTTACAAAAAACTCGGCCATTCGTGTTTTAAAGCTAAATATCATGCATGCTAATAATATATTTTAGTATAGCTTTTTGTTGGATAGAAATTAGCATAGTTTCATTAATGAAATGTTACATACAGGCACGTTTTTGAGGCAACAGCTGTCAAATTGCTGCTGGTTTTTTGTTTTGAAAAAGTTAGTCGTTTGTGTTTCAATTCGTTGCGACTTCGGTACCTTATAGGGTCTTTACTCTATTTTTAGTTTGCGAACCCTATTTGAAGTCTATTTAAAGTTAGTTTTACAACACTAATTTTATTCACACAGAAAATAGATATAGATAGATTATTTGTGTCGTAAAATTGCTTAATACTTTTTTCATTCAAGAGTGTAGGAGCCAAAGCTTCGGCATTAAATGGCAATAGTATAGCAGTTATAGGTCTGTTAGTAAGTTAGTCGTTTCAGTATTAGTTAGTATCTGTCCTATTTAAAATTAATTACAGTAGTGTTGCTTTTTCCGAGAACTTAGTTTGTCGCCACTTACTACCTATGTGCTCTAATGCATAATTAGCTATTCATAATTTTTGTTGCTTTTTTCCTTTATATTTTTCCTTTTTATTTTTTTCCTTTTCCTATTTTTATTACGTGCTGCCCAAATAAAAGTATTTACTTTCTTTATTTCAATGTTATACCACTGAGAAACTGAGATAACTACATGTAGTGTAATATATGTAGATACAATTAAGTTAGGAAAATAAGAAACACACTTAAATAAAACCACATTAAGAGTCCGGATTCTTAAAAAGTTGGCATAATAACGTATTTTTTTCCGCTTTGCAAAAGCTTAAAAAAGTTTCACTGTTCCAAGACTTCGACTTTCTGCGAGAATAAGGCTTCGAGAGGAGCCACGCAAATTGTCAATTAGCGAGCACGGGATTAGCTGTAAAAAGCTTCCGCATTCAGACGTATATACCTTAAAAGGTTCCTTCAAATTGTATCCTGTCTGCGAATGCCCGTGCATTCGTTGACTACCCGGACTACTGAGCCTAGGGTCGCGGATTCGATACCCATATTGAACAAAATGAATGAACTTCGTTAATTGAATAATCAATCAAAATACATCACTTT